>JACEVL010000411.1:547500-602500 GCA_020284085.1 Aporrectodea caliginosa | reverse complement strand
TTAGACATGAATCAGGCCGCTGCCCAGTGCTTCCACCTGCATCAGAGAAAGATCTTGCTGATACAATCTCCGAGTTGGCACGTTTGGAGTTCCCATTAACACGGGGAGTAGTTAGAAAGTTGGCTTACGAGTATGCAACTAAAAATGGATTAAATGGTTTCTCGGTGAAAAAGGTCACGGCAGGATACTACTGGTGTCTTGGATTTTTGAACAGGCATAAGGAATTAAGCATTCGAAAGACTGAGAACTTGTCAGCTGCATGTGCAATGGCAATGAATCCTACACATGTGGAGAAATGGTTCTTAGAATATGAGGCACTGATTGTCAAGTTAGGCATTCATGATCCGTCACATATATGGAATGTAGATGAGACTGGTTTGCAAAACATATATCTTGCAGACAAGGTGATGTCAACAAAAGGTGAAAATGCATACAGCATTACAGCTGCTGAAAGAGGTGAAACATCTACTGCAGTCATAGCAGTGAATGCAGTAGGAGATGTTGTACCACCACTGGTGATTCACAAGGGAAAGATATTGGGGAGAAATTGGCAAAATGGTGATTTATATAGCCTATTTAGGCTGTGTTTGTATTTTGGTTCACTTTATACAATGCAGTTTGGTACAAGTAAGAGCTGGTTCACTTTATCACAAAAACTGATTCACTATATTTTGAAAGTCAGGTAAAGAGAACCATTTGACATCACAACTTTGAAGTAGTACCTTATCCACTCAACCTGAATATCAGTCCAGTTTAACTGTATAGTCTTTGAGAGCAATCAATGATCTATAAAAGAATGTATTTGCATCCTTGAAACGACACCTCTGTAAGCAGCAAAGTGGCCCGATGTGAAACTTGGTTCACTTTGTCTAAAATAACCCCTATATCTAAAAAATATACAGTGCACACACCTACACACATTCAAACACACATAGGCCTATACCTTATATATACTCATACAATACATGATACATTTACATACCGTAATGATGGGTATCCAATCAGAAGGGCGAGTTCGGAAGGGCGACTATCAGAAAGGCGACTTCGGAAGGGCGAACTCCTAAAGGGCGCCTGTTCACAAAGGCGCCGCTCAGAATAGCGCGCTACCAGAAGAGCGCGCGTTCACAAGGGCGACGATCAAAAGGGCGACTATCAAAAGGTCGCAAAAATATCCGCCCATTGCTAGGTACGTAAAGGTACGTAAAGCTCTTATGTCAATACGCGAAAGTCTGTGATTACCCTATTCGCCCCAAACCTTTTGATCGTCGCCCTTTTGATCGTCGCCCTTGTGAACGCGCGCTTTTCTGGTAGCGAACTCGATCAAAAGGTAGCAAAAATATCCGCCCATTGCAAGGTACGTAAAGCTCTTATGTCAATACGCGAAAGTCTGTGATTACCCTATTCGCCCCAAACCTGAAGGGTATATAAATCGAAGTCTGAACCAAGAAAAACTGTCAGTTCGTCGTAGGAGCAGTTTAAGAATGGAGCTAGAATTTGTCATGAGCAACAAAGGTCGAGAAATGTTAGTGGTCGATGGTTGTACATTCAGACTTGAAAAAACAATAACAGAAAAGAAAATCTGGAAGTGCACTGAATACCGTACAGCTAAGTGTAAGTCCCGCTGTCACTCCAAAGATGGAATTCTGACTAAGCAGCCGACTCAACACAATCACGTTCCGGATAAAGCTAAACTGGTTAGCAAGAAGGTGATGGCCGAGATCAAGCAGAACGCGGCGGTATGTAACGACACTTAGTGTTATCTTTATTAATACTAATCTCGAGATTTATAGAGCGCCCACAAAAGCGAAGTCGCGGAAACCAGATTAAATATTATTACAGGGCTTTCTCGGCGGTGGGTCAACCTATATTTTCGCCTTTATGATCGTCGCCTTTTTGATCGTCGCCCTTCTGAACGCGCGCTCTTCTGATAGCGCGCTCTTCTGAGCGGCGCTTTTGTGAACAGGCGCCCTTTAGGAGTTCGCCCTTCCGAAGTCGCCTTTCTGATAGTCGCCCTTCCGAACTCGCCCTTCTGATAGTAAACCGTAATGATGCATACATCTGTTATAAATATACCTTTATGCATACACAGACACACATAGACTATAATTATATACACGTAGGCCTAGATATATATAATACGCCGAAGAGTTGCAATAAACGCATTTACGCTAGTATATAATATATATGCGTATAATTATATAATATATATATATAAATTAACAGCGTGACATTGTCACAATATATGATATATATATTATATATATATATATGCATTATAATTATATGTATTATTTGTGCATTGGGCATATATGTATGTGCGCGCGTGTGTTTTCGTGTATGTGTGTGTCTGTCTGTGTCCCCTTGCGCTGTGTTTGTGCGCGTGACGATTGACTATGTCGAAAAGCGCATGGTAAATCCTAAAACATGTTAGCAGATATAAAAATGTGACTAGGAAAGTATTCCTGTTTTGATAATAATAGTTTGCCATACAAAGATCGAGCTACTTCATGAATTATGCTATCTTGTAGCACGATGACAGATCAAAATATATCCTTGAGTAACGAAGCATTGTGTAAAAGAAGAGAGCTCACGAATACCCTACAAAGCGTAATATCTAAGCCTGAAGAAGAGAATAGTAAACAGTTTCAGAAACGTCTGAGCGACAGACCACAGAAGGCAGATATTCGGATCGAGAAGACGTTGCAAATGTGGACTTAGAGATAACTAACAAAATCAGTAGGAAGAGAGCGGAACAAATGAAGAGGTAGTCCTAATGTGGTTGATGCATGAACAGAGCACACTTGTAGTAACAATATAGTAAAGAACCTAGTTACACTGCATTGGTCAAGTATTCCACCCTGACATCACGCCTGCAGACAGTGCTTGAATAAGAATTGAATGAAGAGTTCGTTTTTGAGGTTTTCTACAATATGTGACACTTTTGCCATCGGATTTTTAAGAAAAATCAATAACTATTTTTTGTACTTTTCAAAGTCCTAATCTACTCATATTAATAATATCAAGATGTGTCATAGGCAGCAATGCATAGAATTCAATATTTCTGTTAAAAACTGAGAAATGTTTTTTTTTCAAAATTCATCATGGAGTTGACAAGCTTCACGTAGTTCGCGTCACAGCAAAATGGCCCTAAATCGGAGAAGAAATGATGGAGCATTAAACACATGAAGAAATGAATGAGATCAGTACCAGAAAGATTATTATTATCAAAGTTCAACTCATTGTATGTCGATGCTTATATGGATGATGAAATGACGACTACAATACAGATAGCATATGTTTGTTAGGGCACTATGTATATACCATTTAAATGCTGCTAGATTTTTGAATGTGGATTCCGTGACAATCTGTCGACTGCATGACGTGGGCCCGCGTCACGGAGTTGACAAATCGTTTAGTTTTCGGCAAAAACCGGCACACACGAAACAAAATAATTTCAATGATGTTTGCAACAAAGACAGGACTCTATCACATCCACAAAAGACACATTACATTGAAAGTTTTATTTATATATTCTTGAATATTTGCGTCACGGAGTTGACCTCAATTAAACATACGCGGTGCAACAATATTGTTAACTTTTTTGTTATTTAAAAAAATAAATACAAGATAAACTTCTCATATTTACCAGCAGCACTGGTAACGACAAATGACAAATATCAGTTGCTAAACACCGTAAAAAACACTATCCATTATAAGTTGGACACGAGTTTTGTAGCCGTCATGGAGCTGACATTTGGATGTAGGACACTGGAATTTGCTCCATTAAAATTTAATTGTTCACTCAAACATACTCAAACTCAACATATTAAGCATGGTTTATGTTGTAAACAATATGTTACTGAAAATGAATTGTAAATTATCGGTTTGACTATATGCACAATTGGAAATAGACAGGTTTCCCGACTTCGGTACACATCTGGGACAACTCAGTTTCTGTTGAAGTGCTTCGACTGTGAGATAATAAGACCAGGGGTGTAGACGGGCCGGAGCGGCGTTCCGGTACTTACTATTCATCGGTATCCATCGAAAATGTCGCGAAGAAAATGTCGCGGTAAAAATGTCGCAGACAAAATGTCGCGGATAACAATGTCGTTGATATATAATGTCGCGGATAAAAATGTCGCGGATAAAAATGTCGCCGTTAAAAATGTCGCGGATAAAAATGTCGCGGATAAAAATGTCGCGGATAAAAATGTCGTTGATATTTTCTCCGCGACATTTTCACCATACTGGGAACCGTATGACAGTAGCCTATAACACTAAACTATGAAGAACGAAATTCGAAGACAATTTTTAACTTTGACCGTTTAATACTAAACTGGAACATGATTATGGTGTCCAATATTCTTCACAAGAACACCGTCGATCGTATGACAACGCGCTAAGCATCTGGAATCGCTGTATTGCGAACACTTCCAAATAAATCCATTTCCTCTGTCGCCTTATTGTGAAATCTGTGATGAAATATTTGAAATCAAAAGAGTTTATGAGACATTGTCAGCATCTTTACTTTTAGAATCCACGGATTGGTACATTTCACACTTATTTGAAATACATCGTTTAAGTTTTTTTTCGAGCACATACAACAAGATTGCATAAGTTTGGCATTTTGGGTAACACATGTTTCATGGCATCACCAATTTTCTTTATTTTCGAAACCATCGTTTCACTTTCTTCCTTTTTCCTTTTCTGTTCTTCTCGTTCTTCTTCTCTTCTTTGTTCTTGAGCTTCTCTATTTTGTTTCTCCTCTTTGAGTTGTGCTTCTTTTAATGCTATTTTTTGTTGTTCCAACTTTAAACGTTCTTGTCTTTCCGCTTCTCGCCTTCTCCATGCTTTCTTTCTGTAATTTCAGTTCTTCTTCTCTAACCTGTTCTGCTCGTTCCCACTCGGAAATTCGTACTTTTTCCTTCTCTTCTTCACGTAATCTCTTCTCATCAATCTGTTGCTGACGTATCTCTTGTCACTTTTCCGCGCCCTTTCAAATTCAATCATCTGCTCTAATCTTCTCCTTTCAGCATCTTCTCGATCTCTTCTCAATTGCTCTAATTGAATCTCAAATTGCTGCTTTTGCAATTCAAGTTCTGCCACACGAACTTGTTCTGCTTTCTTTTTTCCTCTGAATACGTAATTCTTCCTGTCTTGTACTTTCTGCTTTCTCTTCTTTTTCCCTCTGAAAACGTAATTCTTCCTGTCTTACATTTTTCTGCTTTCTCTTCTTTTTCCTTCTGAAGACGTAATTCTTCCTGTCGCATTTCTTTCTCTTCTTGTCTTCGTTTCTCCTCTCTTTCTTCTTTCATCATCATCCACTGCATCATCATTTCCATAGACATAAGTCCAGGCGGTTTCTCAGTAACCTTTTCCACAGCACCACCGACAGCACCTTCTTCTTCTTCTGCTTCTTCTTTAAGCCATACTTCAGCTAGTGCTTCTAACATGTCTTCACGTGACATATCTTCCAGTTTTTCTTCTTCAAAACCAGCCTTTAACAAGCGCTGTTTTAATCTTTCAGAAGACATCTTCTTCAGTTCTGCTTGTTTTTGACACTTAATTTCTCCATCTTACTTCTTTACTTCAGTGCTGTCCTTTCTGGAAAACACGAGTTTTCTTTTGTGTTTGAAGTATTGGGGGTTGTTCTTTGTTTGAAAACAACACAATTATTGTATACCTTTGTCGTTGAGGCTTTCGTTGTCGTAGATTTACCAATGATTAGAATGCGTATTCACCAGTCAACGTTGTTTCAAATCTCCAACGTTGTTTCGAATCCCAGACGTTGTTTCGAATCCTTCCGACGTTGTTTCGAATCCTTCCGACGTTGTTTCGAATCCTTCCGACGTTGTTTCGAATTCCACCGCTGCTGCCACCAAATATGTCACCAACTCTTCTGTCCTTTCTTTAGTTGTGACCTAACTCAAAACTTTCCTTATTTCTACGTATATATTGCTCAACGTCTTCTAACTGTTTACGAAGTAAATTGACACAGTTCTTTGAATGTATTTCTTTTAAACCACAGTTAATATTCAAACACAGTTCTTCATTAAACACAACGCGACTGTAACTTCTACATAACAACACTCTCTACTTCATTAAAACAACAACTGCCTTACATATCTTCAAATTTACTATCATCAGCAGTTTCTAAGTTCGGCGCGCTAACTACACGTGCAAAGAATCTGTCGTCAGCCAAAGTTTAGGCTACTTTAGGCCAAGCGCCGCCAGGTGACCGCGCAACTAAGGCCTAAGACTAAAACAGCTTAACAATCGAATACGAATTATATATATATCAACCTAAGGAACACCTGTGCTCATTATATATGCAAAACATTTGTTCACAGTATAATTTGTGTCTCTTAATATTAAATGACGGATAAGATATAGTCGAAAATCTAGGGGGGGTATCCACCCCCCCTGGTACCTCGGGTATATTGGGTATAACTTTTGAACGGTGTGAGATATCATCTCACATTTTACCTCAAAACGTGTGTAAATGAACCCCCTACAGCTACCTAAAAGGTCAAAGTTATGAGTTTTTAATTACATAAATGCTATAATAAACGACGTGAATTAAAGATTACTTACTTTTTAATTTATCAGAAACAGCAGTCGGTTCTGCTTCAAACGCCGGACACGTAGTTGGTCCACAGAAGAAGCCGTTGGATCCTTTGTTAGGTTCAAACATTTCGCGCAGCTACTTGACGGCGCCGAAGCGTTAGTCAAGGCGCCCTTGTAACGGCATGTGCTGTGTTACGACGCCATAGAAATTGTCGGCATTATTATTATTATTATTATTAATGCGCCTGCCATAATAATTTCCATTGCCAAATAGTCCCAAAATAGTACCATCTGGGACTTCGGCAAGTTGGAGAATTAAGTAAGTAAGTAAGTAAGTAAGTAAGTAGGCTAAGTGTGTTCTTTATTAAACGCTGGCTAGTGCACAGCGCTTTACATAGAAAGTTATCAAATACTGGCAGAAAAGTTAGTTTAAAAGTTAACTAAAACACTCTAGCCTAGCTGCACTGCATACTAGCCACAGAAATGCGCCTGGTGAGAGAATCAAATCTAGAAAGAACACGGTTATGTGAGCGTGGGCGCAGTCGTGACCAGTGTATAGTAACGAGATTAGTAGGTAATGGAAGATGTATCTCCCATTACCTGTCTATAACTCTAGCCTATATTCTACATCAGAGGTCTCCAAAGTTTTCCAGCGGAGGGCCACATTGCTGACTTTCTAAAGCTCCACGGGCCAAATCTCCGAAGAAAAAACCGCAAATGAATAACTTTAAACAGACTCCTGAGGTCTGATGCAGTGCAGAATTTCCATGCAGATATCAACAACAATTAAGATGGTTACTCGTTAGTCCTGATTAGTGTGCAAACAGCGACATGGATTTTGGCAATAGGCCTATGCATGTCAGACTACAGCGGCGTTAAAATGTTAAATTTTCCCAATTTAGTTTGTTTCTTCACGGAGAGTTCCGCGGGCCATATTAAAGGCCTTAGCGGGCCGGATGTGGCCCGCGGGCCGTACTTTGGAGACCCCTGTTCTACATCAAAATAAAGCCTCCAAATAAAACTGTATGTTCTACACCCGCGTAAACATGACAGAATTCAACCTGTTGCAGACAGTCTGGATGCATGTAGGGAGGCATGGATGGATGAATGACTAACTAACTGACGAACGGACGGACTCATGACTGACTGACTGACTGACTGACTGACTGACTGACTGACTGACTGACTGACTGACTGACTGACTGACTGACTGACTGACTGACTGACTGACTGACTGACTGACTGACTGAATGAATGGATGACCGACTGACTGACTGACTGACTGATTGATTGAATGAGCTGGTCAGTTAGTCAGTCAATCATTCATTCATTCAGTCAGTCAGTCAGGTCAGTCAATCAGTCAATCAATCAGTCAGTCAGTCAATCAGTCAGTCAGTCAGTCAGTCAGTAAAATTCGTCAGTCAGTCATTCAGTGATTCATTCAGTCAGTCAGAGTCAGTTCCTCCGTCGGTCGGTCGGTCGATCGGTCAGTCAGTCAGTCAGAGTGTCAGACTGACTGACTGAATGAATGATTTATTGACTGCCTGCCTGCCTGCCTGCCTGACTGCCTGAATTAATGAATGAAAGAATGAATGAATAATTGACTGACTGACGGAATAATTGACTGACTGACTGACTGACTGAATGAATGAATGAATGAATGAATGAATGACGGATTGACGGACTGACTGACCAAATGACTGAATGACTGACTAATTGACTGCCTGACTGAATAAATGAATGAATGACTGAATGAATGACGGATTGACGAACTGACTGACCGAATGACTGACTGACTGACTGACTAATTGACTGACTGACCGACTGACTGGATGGATGAATGAATGAATGAATGACCTGTGAATGGACCTGTGGAGGGGCGAACGGACGTATGGAAGGATTATTGGTCGATGTATACGCATGGAACAAAAATAATATGTACAAATGTAGGTAAATAGGGTGCTCATTTCAGATTGCAGTGGGCGAGCAACACAAAAGGCATGGAGTCACTGCATGGAGTGTGTTTAATATTTGTTCTGGTTCCAATTATTACCTCGGTACCTCTGCATAATGACCTCTGACCACGAGAGCGGCCGATTTTTGGCCCATGCAGGCCGTGGGCCCCCGAGTCTGCCCAGGCCGGTGGTGTAACTGCATGCGTTCGGAGCAAAGTCCATGCAATGGGGGAACAGGGAAAGAGAAGAACGAAGCGATAGAGGCAGAGACAGAGATAAAGACAGAGATAGAGATAATTATGCATCCGTTGCCTCACCAATGAGAAGCACGATACGAGTCACGAGATTTTCGCGTGTAAACTGATTGGATTGACTCTATAGCGCTGATCCCCATATTACAGACAATTTCTGTATTTTCCATATACAGAAGGTATTCTGTAATATTTGACAGAAAAAGGCATGTAGGATTACCTATATTTCAAACCGTGTAGCTGTGTAATAATCGCTTAATGCTGGACTGTTGAAACTTTCGACATAATGATTTATGATTAATAGATGGACATAATGTGCTCTAATGATGCGAGAAGTACCCCCTTGAGCATACAAACGCTCTGTGAACATCTGACCACAGTATGGAGAGATGAAAATCGACATTTTAAATTTCAACAGATTGGATCAGGCTTAAGTTCTGGTTTCGAGACAGGAAATTGGCTAAGAAATTGAAATAGGATATACTGTATCACGAGTAAGATAGATATATGGAGATACCTTTGATAAAGACACTTAAGGTCTGCGTGGGTGAATTCTTGAAGGTTCCTATATGTCGTCAAATGTACATAATGTAAATAATCGCAGACAGGCATCCCCTATGGGGCGAAAATTCCCATAACTACAACCTCGGCTGGCAGCCTCTAAACGGCATGTGGGAAGTTGATGCCTTAGCCGTACATAGCTCAAGCTGCTTTACACTTGCATTTAAACATAACGATCCTTTTTTTAATTTTAAGTCACCCATTGGAGAAGACATGATAGAAGAGTGAATACATATTGGTCCTCACAGGCCAAGTGAATGCGCAAATAGGCTCAAAAGCCCGCAATATGCGCCACCAGGTCTGCTCCGCATTCAAATGAATTTTTTAAAAGAGAAGCCTGTTCAAGGTTCAGTGGTTTTTACATTTCCAGTGGAATATATGCATTTACAGACGTAATTTAGTCATTCTGACAGGGTGATGCATCATTTGAACAGAATAGTTACCATAGTAACGAACGACTTCAATTATTTTCGCTATTGCGCAATAGCTGTAAACCTTCTACGACGTCACAGGTATCATGAAAACGTTAAGCTTCTGATAGCATAATCTATTATGTATTTCTCAAAGTTAGTCCTTCCGATTGTTTTTTATGTTTGTTTGTTTGTCCATCCCAACAAAGGTGCCGAAAGGGAACTCTTTAATAGCGATTTGAATTTTTTTACAAAACATTTTTTCACGGGAATGTTTAGGTAGGCCTACTTTGGTAACAGCTGCAGCGTATGTTGCGTCTCATGCGCCTCTGTGCTATTATAGAGAACGTGAAATCGCGGTTCGCTTCCCGATGCTGGCTTATTTCAGAAATTTAAATCTTGGGCTAGCACATTCCTTGCACGGGGATACTAAATGGCGTGGCGTCCATTCAAACGGGCGAGTGATGGTGAAGGGTTGGGACTGCTTCTTTTCGCTGTCTTAAGACCACTCTTTTCGCTCGAGTCTTTCGCACTGGGAGCGCCTCTGATTGATGTTCACTGTGAGAGGCGCTTTATAAATTTATAAATACAATACAACACAATCAATTCATTGAAAAATGAGCAGGGTCCAGGCTATAATTATTCGGTAGCTATCAAAAGAACAAATCTTCAATTTGGAAACAGAATGTTTGAAGTAGCTGGTCCAGCTGAATGGAACTCTCTACCAGAACTAATCCGAAGATCATCCTCAATTAATATTTTAAAATCTAAACTTAAAACTTATCTCTTCTCTTCTGTAAGTACTATGATTAGTAAGTACATTGTAACGCGTCCTTTGAGTAAGACTTTGTTTTATTAAGGCGCGTTATAAATGCAAGTTGTATTGTATTACGTCATTTTGTTTTCTTTCATATAATCGTGGGCTTACAATGAATTCTTTGACCAAATCCTCAATCAGAAAAGCCTCGGTTCGGCCCACAAATTCTCTACCTTTGATATCGATCAAAGCGGTGGGGTATTTTTCTTTCTTCTCATTTGGAAAAACACAGGTTACCTCTCGACCTGTATACTGATTAGGTTTTTCTAAGCCTTTCCTAATAGCTACACAAGCTGCTCCTGAATCTTACAAACATTTAAGATTCCTCCCATTCACAGCTACTGTACTGGTATAAACCTCCATGGCTCTGGCTTTCTTATCTTTTCCGTTAACACACTCTACAGCATATAGTAGGAAATGACTGCTTCAGGGCTCGCATCTTCTTCTCCATCTTTCATACATTGCGTTGTGGCAATCGTGTGAGTCTTAGTTGACCATCCCATCTGGTTCTCAGCTCTATCTCCTTCCCTTCTATGTCCTAGGAAGTCCCAGTTATTCTTAAACTGGCTCCTATCCTCATAACCTCTAGGCTCCTTTTGACTATCGAAATGGTCATTGGGTTTCACATAATTCCTAATGTTCAAACTCCCTAACATTACCTTTAGAACTTTTACTATTATCCCTATGCTCAAATTCTCTAACACGACCATTAGTAGCCTATCACTATGGGGTCGTCCATTAATTGTCAACACATCTTAGGCAGTTTTTGACCCCCCGCCCTTGTCAACAACTGTCAAACATTGACGGACCCTAAAAATTATGTCAACAATCCCAGAATTCGCCCTCCTACAACAAAGAAACACAATACATGTAGAATCATATTTGTTAGATTTTTTGCACTAAAAAATGCAATCTCGAATTTCAAAATATACAAGTTTAGTTTATTACCAGCTTTTTAGTAGTATTAAACAATAAGCACTTTGTACATTTTTAGCATTACTTAATGTTTAAGATACCATTTTGGTTGCAATTGCTTTTTTAATTTCTAATTTTCGCTTTATACACTCCACCCGAATAATCATGGCACTTGACTCTGGTTTCATAAATGCCCTTCTGTTTGGTGTCACGACAATTCGTCTACCGACATTTCGTCTACGACACTTCGTCTCCAGATATTTCGTCTACCGACATTTCGTCTACAAAGTTATTTTATATTGTCACTTTAAAATGGAAGCTGGATTGGTGAAAAAAATTGTTTCACGAAATGGAAGTGGGATTGATGAAAACATTCCTGTGTTGAAATAGAAGCTGAATTGATCGAAATAATTTTTCCAGTAAATAGAAGCTGGAAATCAACCTGGATGCATGGATGAAAATAAGTTTCCATTCAATAGAAGCTGGATTGAGGAAAATAATGTTGTCAGTAATTAGAAGCTGGATTCCTGAGAATATATAGCACGTTTTAGCGAAACTATAAGAAAGCGGCCTCTGTTGATTAGCCGTAATGGATAAAGATACACTTGTAGACGAAATGTCGTTAGACGAAGTGTCCGTAGACGAAGTGTCGTAGACGAAATGTCGATAGACGAATTGTCGCGGAACCCTTTTGTTTACTGGATTTCAGGTCTGCCTTTTACTGTGTTGACCATTCCATTCTCATTCAAGTGCTTGACTCTCAGTGTGGCATTATGGCCTCTGCTCTTCTCTGGATTGCTAATTTCTTGACAAAGCGATCACACTCTGTGCGCCTTGGTTCTAACACTTCTAGGAATCTAGGTACTTCAATATCCTCTTTGGTGTACCTCAAGGTTCTATACTTTGCCCCCTTTTGTTCATCCTCTAACATTGTTCACATTGCCTTCAAACACGGCATCATTATAGGCCTACACCTTTATGCTGACGACACACAACTGTATATTATACTTGCCGCCAAAGGCTTTGGTCAATAGTGAAGTGAATATTAAATCGAAGTGATATTAATATAAGTCATCCATATTCTTATTAATTCTAAGAATATCGCATCGATACAACATGGATTCTACAATCTACAGAAGAAACTCACTCACCAATTCAACGAAAGCCATTACCATCGTCGTCGTCGGTCGACAGTGAAGACTACGCGTACATGAAGTGAAGAGTTGGGATTGCACAGAAGTGACTACAGAAATATTTACGTTTCCCTTAAGGCTTAATACCATGTAGTCTAGACTACGCTGGTTTAAGTAAGGTTAGATTAGAGTATTAAAGCAGTCTTAATAGATTACCCTAGACGAGAAAACGAGACCATATTTAAATATATTTCACTAGTTTGACTTTTTCATGTTAATTAATATTCAAACTGGAAATGTGTTGGATTGATTTCATTGGTTGAACTTAATAACTTGATATACATTCAACCAATTACAATGGATATAAGCATTACCGGTAACACGTGCTCACGATCAGGGCATACGCGAAAATAGACGAAAACCTATTATTAGGGGACCGTTACATTCGTTACAAGCTCCCTTTCCCACAGCGGATCACATACCGGATCTCTGCCTTGGTCTGGCGCTGTCTCGCGGGTGTGGACTCTCTTTACTTACAGGAGCTCTGCTGCTCCACCCTGAGAGTCCAGCGCCGTGGTTCTCTCCGCTCTTCTAAACAGGCTGAGCTCCTTGTTCCCCGGTCACGGACATCTATTATGCAGCGCCGTGCCTTTTCTGTTGCTGGCCCTGCAATCTGGAATGGGCTAACTGTGGATCTACGCCTAATGGTGTCACGACAACTCGTCGAATGACATTTCGTATACGACACTTCGTCGAGCGACATTTCGTCGAACGACATTTCGTCTACAAAGTTACTTGATATTGTCACTTTAAAATGGAAGCTGGATTGGTGAGAAAAAAACTGTTTCCCGAAATGGAAGTGGGATTGATGAAAACATTCCTGTGTTGAAATAGAAGCTGAATTGATCGAAATAATTTTTCCAGTAAATAGAAGCTGGAAATCAACTTGGATGCATGGATGAAAATAGGTTTGCATTTAACAGAAGCTGGATTGAGGAAAATAATGTTGTCAGTAATTAGAAGCTGGATTCCTGAGAATATATAGCACGTTTTAGCGAAACTATAAGAAAGCGGCCTCTTTTGATTAGCCGTAATGGATACAGATACGATTGTAGACGAAATGTCGTTATACGAAGTGTCGTAGACGAAGTGTCGTTATACGAAATGTCGTTCGACGAGTTGTCGCGGAACCACGCCTAATGCATTGAGCCATTGCGGCCACATTCTTCTCTAACCTCAAGACAGTTCTCTTTATCCGGGGTTGAGTTGGGAGCGCTTCGGAGTAGATTATCTTGAAGGGGCGCTATATAAATCTCTGAAATGAATAATAATAATATAATATTTTCGTTTATTCAAACAATCCGGTTGACAAACCGCAACCGGTTACAGTGTACAATTATGCAATTGAAACAATTCACAAGAACACAAATTACAGGAGACATAAATCTTAACTACTAACAGAACAGACAGCCTGCAGCGCTAATAGCAGCCAGCAAAGCAAATCCGCCCAACGGGGGCTCGAACTCGGTACCTCTCGGTCTGTGTGCCAGATGTTATCCAATGCGCCACGGCCCCCCCCCAATTATTATTAATAATAATAATAACAATAATAATTCAGCACTCACTGCTTGGATGACGCTGACAGGTGCAGAACCACCCACAGGAATAGCAACTTATCGCCAGAAAGAGTGGGATCTCCTATTTACAGACAAGGCGTGGAAGGGTCTACTAGAGTCCACTAACGCTCCACGTGATCGCGCCCGACTACTAGCTTCTCGAGCACCTCACTCTGGTGACTGGATGTTAGCTTCCCTCTGTGACTGCTCTGGGCCTGCGCCTCTCAGACGAGGAGGTACGGATCGCAGACGGGATGAGGCTAGGCACGATTCTCTGTAAGCCGCATTTGTGCCACCACTGCCGGGAAAAAGTTGACGCAAGAGGACTTCACGGACTGGTTTGTAGAGGAGGAGGTGGTAAACGGCAGAGGCACAGTATGCTAAACGACGTCCTCTGGAGAGCTCCTGGCAGAGCGAAAATACCTGCTCAGAAAGAACCTCTCGGCCTCTCAAGAGAAGATGGGAAGCGGCCAGACGGTGTTACGCTGGTCCCTTGGTCACGTGGACATGTCTGGCATGGGATGTGACAGTGTCCGACATCTTCGCCACGTCTCATCTTCCTTATACGTCAATCGGAGCTGGAGAAGCCGCCGAACGCGCCACTGTTTCAAAGAGGGTGAAATACTCTACAATTACGACCAGCCATGACTTTGTAGCTGTCGCCATGGAAACCGGCAGCGCTTGGAGCAGTGAATGTCTGCAATTCACATTAGAGTTGGGAAGCCGGATAAAGGACGCAACGCACGATCCACTGGAGACATCGTACTTGTTCCAGCGTATCTCAGTAGCTCTGCAACGGGGAATGCCATCTGCCTCTCCGGAACATTGCCAACGCTCTCTGAGATCTGCTGAGATGACTTTTCAGACAATAAATGTCAATAATAATAATAATAATAATAATAATAATAATAATAATATAATAATAATAATAATAATAATAATAATAATAACAGAGAGATAAACAGAGACATCAGGAGATAACAGAGAGACAACTTTTCTCTTTCAGCGCATATCTATGACTATTCAGCGCTTCAATGCAGTTGCTTTTTCTAGCACTTTTCTAACAAACCAAACCATCTGTGAAGACTAGCCATTCCAGAACAACAAGCCCCCCTAATTTTTGCAATCCTGAGGGATCATATGTAAAAAAAAAATAATAATGATAATAATATAATAATGATGATAATGATGATAATAATAATGATAATAATAATGATAATAATAATGATAATGATAATAATAATAATAATAATAATAATAATAATAATAATAATAATAATAATAATAATAATAATAATAATAATAATAATAATAATAATAATAATAATAATAATAATAATAATAATAATAATAATAATAATACCCAATAGTGCATAGAAGGAAAAGTGTGCCAACTTTAGGCTTTAACACGGCGTCGTTCGTGTTCTTATTAGTTTCTTTCGTGAGGTGGCGCCAGCGTACATTGATGTTGGTCTTTCGCGATTCGTAATGTTTTCGTTTAGTCAGCTAGAAATTTCCAAAACCTTGGAAAAATTTTGACAAGCATAAATTATACATCGTTGGAACCGGAAGACTATGCCCAAGACGACTATGTGAAGGATACATTAATGTCGCCCATGTAGGAAGAGTAATAGGGCCGAATTCGAGGGCCACTCCTGACATACGGAACATCGGCCAACTGTGGCATTTCTGATGATAGCAGAGAAATTTCTTCTCTCACACATATGTTTCCTGGGCCAAGGAGTTCATCAAAACTGTTTATAACATTGTGCACTTAATTGTTGGCCCTGACAACTACTAGCGCCACTCCTTAAATACCTAACAGTGGATAAATCATAACTTTGGCATTTCTAATGATGGCAGAGAAATTTCTTCTCTCACACTTACGTTTCCTGGGCCAAGAACTTCAATAAAACTGTTTATAACATTGTGCACTTAATTTTTGGCCCTGGCAAACTATTAGGGCCACTCCTTAAATACCCAACAGTGGCTAACTGTGGCATTTCTGATGATAGCAGAGAAATTTCTTCTCTCACACTTATGTTTCCTGGGCCAAGAACTTCAATAAAACTGTTTATAAGAGTGGGCACTTAAGTTTGATTAGACCGAAATCCTCATGAACGCACAATACATAGGTCTACAGCCTGCGTCTCGACGCGTTAACACATGCTGGGCTAGGCGGAATTAGCTCCCTCTGGCTATACGCAACCTCCCTATAGCGCTACTTGCTCTCAGTTCCAGTTGATACATTCTCCCGCTTGGCCTAGCTCGGGAGCACCTCTGAGTAGGGACCTCGAAGGATCGCTATATAAATTCTGATGGATTGGTAAACGAAGGCACAGCTAGCCACACTTTCAATCTGCAAACCTACGGAGAAAACTAAACTACGGCGTTAAACATGTTGGCTGGGCTCTACGTTTGTGCGTAGGTCCAACCCTAACTGCTGGTTCTATGCATGGTTTTATTACTTATGGAAGTTCTTACTGACACTGACGTCGTTTAGGCGACAGCATGGAGTGTCTTAAATTAATTTTCACAGAGTGGCGCTACATAAATTACTGATTGCATCTGCAATTAGAACAATGACTATGAATAACCAGACGAAAATCAGTAACACAAATCAAGGCAGAAACATTGAATTTGAATTCATGGTGTAAAAATTAATGACAGAGCAATTCAACAACGACATAATGCACAAGATACAACCATTCATTCAACGCTTTGTTTAGATGGCAACAAAATGTACATATAGTTTAAGTTAACGTTAAGCTTCAACGATATAATTGAACATTATAAAAAAAACATTTTACCAGATTTTAAGAAAGTCTAAGATCTTTGAAGTTGATATGCATCACCGTAAACAGGCGACATTATTTATAACGGAGCAACGACATTTTCCAGGTTCAACTGCTTCTTTCACCTTTTCTTCAAGCTCATTAAATTAATCAGATAAGAAATTATTCTAATAGTTCTTCGAATCTTATTGTTTGCCTGAGTGCGTGTCACATCATTTGTGTCAAATAACCACTGAAACTGGAAAGAGAATTAACTTAAGATAATAAGAGAATAATGGGCTAAGTAGTCACTCACTGTTAATAGGTGTGAATAAATCTTAAAACTCGAATCTTATTCATGTAGGCGAAAACCTCTTCTTGAATAAAGCTAGAGGTATTTGTTCTGCAACAAGCGATTCATAAATTGACATAACAGGCGAAAGCAAGACTATTATGTATCAGATAGCGGTGTGTCTACCTGTTTCTTACCAATAAACGAATATATTATAAGAGAAATACACAGCTATTATAATGATACAATAAAGCAGAATAGCCTACTATACAATGATAGAAACGTATAATAACGTTCATTAAGAGAGTGCAAAAACGAATTTTAAAACAGATGATAACACATTTATTTCATAAAGTAGCCACTCTAGTTTTATATGTTGCGTAAAAAGCTTATGAGGTCTTTATACGTCGACGTATAATATGTGGCTCCACACCAAAACCAGTATTAAGGTGATTTTGCAACATATTGAGTTTGATAAATCATTTTAAAGGTCTTGCATCGGGCTTCAAAATGACACAAAAACTATTGCTCTAGCTTTATTCTAACTAAAGATATAGGGCAAAAAGTGATCCAAATGAATTAATTAATTAGCTTAATTAACTTAATTAAAACAAAAGAATAGGCTTATTAAAAGCATTAACAATAGCTTTAAAACTCGCTTTTTAACAAAATATGAGAAATAACTATTTTCAACATATTTTTATATTAGATTCTGCAAAAACCGAAAAACAAAAATGTGTTTCTGGCCTATTACTCTGTTGTGTAATTTCCGACATAATACCGATTTCGGTCTGGACCGCCACATATAGGATTAAAATCCTAAATTTATAGGCGGAACACTGTGATTAAAACTGTCTTGAATATATTATATTGAAACTACATCACAAAAAACATGCCAAATTTCAATATAAAAACCCTTATATCTAAAGAGAACGGTAACATATTTCAACAGTAGTCCTTAAAGACTCCCTCCTACCATAATTAGTCTATCCTCATTCCCAGAAAATGAGTGACATCGAACCCAGAAATGGAACCATCCCTGACTTTGTGTTCACTTGAAAAAGTAACATCTAAAGTAAACGGTTAGCCTCCATATTTTAACAATGCGATCTTCAAAACATAATCATTATTCCTCCCCTACGAGATACAAGTTGAAATTCAATTAAAATTCTTTGATTTCTCATCACGCAGGGACTCGAAGCTATGAAATAGGCACAAATGTCGGTCCAATACCTAAATTATAATAATTGTATATTCATTCGAACATACACATATGAATATTTGTCATTTAATGGTATTGAAGATGTAGAAAACAATAATTAAAAAGCTTATAAAATCTGGCAGCTACCGTCTATTGCTTAACAATATCATAACGTAGGCTACATGAAAAACAGGTTGACATAAGGCATACAACAATAAACAGCCTTCAATTGTTTATCTACTCAAAGTCGTTATCAAATACTCGCAAATGATTAACTATATTAAAATTAACTATATTAAAAAATGAGTCAATGTAAACAAGAACGCTTGCCCTGAAAAGCTGCAATACTGAAAATCGCTAGGTAAATAAGAAAATGAGTCAATGTAAACTTGAACTCATACGCTGAAAGCTGCAATACTAAATGCCAACTGTGACTAAAGAACAAACCATAAGCACCACATCTTCACTGACAAACTGTAGCTCAGAGAAACGGAGCATGTATAATTGTATATAATGTGCTAATAAACACTGTGGTAAAAACAAAACTCATTTTAAAGACAAATATATCAAGTTACTACTGTACCTGGAAATAACATGACTCCAAGATAGGAAGTGATTTTCAGATTATATAAAAGCAACCTGAACTAATATACAAAGAATTTTCTACTTTTATTTAACCATCTTTTACTATTACGATGAATGCTCGTATATGGCAATTTAATACAGCTGCCTACGCCCAAGCAAGTTGATTTGGATGCAAGTAAGATCCAAAACACCTTTACGTATTGCAGAGAAACACTGAAATGGCTCCTCTTGGCGCTGCGCTTGCATCCCAGGGTCCATACCGGTGCGTTCTATTGCACATGTAAGCTTAAAGCTGTTCTTTTCAGCCGTGCTTAGGTCTGGAGCACTCCAGAGTAGCTGACTTGACGGGTGCTATATAAATTTCTGTAATGAATGAATGTTTGTGTGCATGCGTGCCTGCGAGAGTGTATCACTGTGGACCACAATTGTCGGAAGTTCGAATTGTTTTAGTTCCTAGTGGCTTCTCGATTCGTCAGTCTGCTGAGCATAGTCGTGGACGAGACAGAACTTCTCCTTGTCTTGACTTAATTAAATGCAGTTACATATAGTTTGCAGATGATTCTGTAACAGGCAGGAGAGACAGCTTTTGGATGCAACTCTTAACCTGCTACAATACTTCAGAATACTTTATCGAATGGGGTTTAAGTTTGGCACTCTTTACTTATAAAGACCCGCTAACTAACTATTCGTATTATGAAATAGGGTAGGATAATAAGCATAAACATTTTCTAAAATTCCAAAAATGGCATTAACTTTAAGCTTTTAGACTATTCGTATTTGTCTGCAGTTCCTTCCGGTTTGTTTGTTTGTGTGTGTGTGTGCGTGTGTGTTACATCAGTCGCCTCGCAATCATCTTTCTTGTATTACTTCATTTGGTTATTTTTATAAACCAAAATGTGTCCAGCTTTCCATTTTTCTGGTTTAGAGTATTCACCACGGTTTACAGCTACAAATACCCAGTCCCTTGTTTCATTAAGACATAACCTTACTGGGATTTGATATTTATCCGTCTCTATGATTGCTCCTTCGTATTCTAATTCTTTGGAACTCAGACGTAAGACTCTGTTGTTTCTCGCATCGGCCACTAGCACGGATGCGTTCCGGTGCCCGACTAAGCATATTGGATCATAAGTTTTATTGAACATCGTTGGCAAATCTTCAAAAGCCCTTAAAACGATACCGTTGATGTCCACGACACAAACTCTCTGTCCATCTACTTTGCTGTGACTAACCACAAAATGAATTCCCGTCAATTTAACTGCATGACATAGGTTTTTAAAACCGGCTGCTGGAGATAGTCGCACGTTATACACTTTTTTGCCCATAGGTGAATACTCGATTATGATGAGTTTTGCAGAGAAACATACAATGAGATTGCATTCATAGGTAGACAGACGACCATCACTGTTCTCAGTTACCCAATGCTCTCCTCCTGTGCCATCACTTTTAAATTTCATAATTTCACTTTCTAACGCACTATTTTCTCGGTAAATAACATATATAAACTTATCTTCCTTGGAGGATGCAATGTCAAGAGGCTTTGTAAATCGTAAATTTTCAATAACGCGTTCGAAAGCGAAAGTCTTTGAATCGTAGACTTCAACGCCTGGACAGTTCTTCCTAACAACAAAGAGATTGTTTTCTAAGATGGCCATTCCAGTAATTGCAGTGTTGTCTTTCTCGGTAGTTTGTATAGCGATCGTGTGGAGCAAATTAGCTGCAGTTATGTTGCCTTTATTACCTAAAGAACATTGTATACAAAAATTGAAACGCAACCAATCAGACATTACATTTGGCAAACAAGAAACAATGGGCATTTAAAAATAAGAAAGAAAGTTAAAATTGTCATGAAATATTATTTAAATAAGTAACATTTTATTCTACATTTTGTAAATGCATTTGTCGATTATTGCAAAAGTCTTTTGAAAATCAATATTTGAACTAGTGATATGACAGATCTTCTGAAGTGAAGTGAAGCACTCAAATTCATTGCACGGCTAGCTTCAGTTTAATAATAATAAATAATAATAATAATATAATAATAATAATAATAATAATAATAATGAGTTGCTACATCTTTGTAATACAAAGCCGATGTCAATTGCGAACTTTTAGCTGCATCTCCATAGCTTAGAACGGTTTCCAAGTAGCTTCAGTTGACGGTGTAAGTCGAACTTTTCACACTTGGCGTAAATTATATAAATTCTGCTGCTTGAGTCATCGTCAGCGTTGGATTTATAGATATATCGCTAAATATACACCTTGTGATCTCGAAGACTTCATCCGTCGAAGCCAACTTGCCCTGGATTCTGGACAGTTTGGTTTGGAAAAATTGTTATAATCATCAGCGATCACTGCGCCATTTAAAATTTCGCCATCGTGTTTAAATGACCCATGACGTCAACATTGCTATGACAACGTCCTGTTTCTTAAAGGCGGAACGTAACTGTTTATCCATTTGAATAAGGCTCTTCGCCTTAAACACAACATGAACGGGAAAACTACTAAGGGAAAGGGAACGTTTAAAAATAATTTTCAAAATTTTCTGCCGCGTATGTTGGGCAAAATTTAAGACGCACTCATCTGATGGCACCATTCATCGTCATGGACCTAGGCCTTCTCCCTGCCCCGGATCGAGTCAGCCACCGGCAGAGATACTAGACCCCAGCGCGATTTTGTCGCCTTCCTCTACAACCGACCCTCAACATCACATATCTATCATAACACAGCCAGATTCTGAAGGACAACGCTGTCTTCTACCACCAGTATCTAACCTCTTGCACCCGGTAGCAAGAGGCGCGCTTGTCAAAAGAATTCCCAGATCGGCAAGAGCATCATGCGCCGCCCTTTTGGGTGAACTCATAGAAGCTGTCGTGAGGGAACCAGAAGACACTGGGAAATGGTCGGACCTCTTAGCCTTTGGAGGGTGCATTCTGGTCAAGCCAAAAAGAGGGGGAGTCAAACGCAAGCTAACACGGATAATTATCTCTAGAATAACGAACTGGCGTTCGAAGGGACCGGATTACGATACAGACGAAGATGAAAATAAACCAATGCCAGTCCGTCGTACAGGTCCGATTAAACGTGACTCTGCACAGCACCTAGCATCTGCAGTTGCAAGCAAACTGGAAGATGGAAACTACAAAGCTGCCATCCGTCTTATCTGTAGTGATGACGAACCAGCTCCAGACACCCCTGAGACGTTAGCTGGACTGAAGGCGAAGCACCCGCCAGCTCCGTCGGACAGGAAGCCAATCTGTGACCCAAAGCTTTCAGATCGGTTTGCTCCGCTACAGATTTCAGAGCGATCGATCGTCGAGGCCATTTCTTCGTTTCCAGCAGGCTCAGCAGCTGGTCCAGATGGCATCACTCCACAACACCTGAAAGATTTAATTTCTATAGGAGTCGATTGCAACCTCGTCCACCACCTGAGTGAGCTGGTTAATATTATGTTGGAAGGGACCTTGCCGGTAGAGGTCAACGAAGTCATATATGGGGCCAATCTGATAGCTTTGAAGAAGAAGGATGGAGGCATCAGGCCAATTGCTGTCGGATACACATTGCGACGCCTAGCTGCTAAATGCGCGAACGCCCACGCTGTTGCCAGACTGTCTACCCTGCTCGCCCCTATCCAACTGGGGGTTGGTGTACCAGGAGGCGCCGAAGCAGCGGTACATGCAACCCGCCGCTGGGCCACCTCGATGCAGACAGATGACGTTCTGGTCAAACTAGATTTCGCCAATGCCTTCAACACTCTTCGCAGGGACTCACTTCTGGAAGCGGTTGCAAGAGACATTCCGGAACTTTATCGTTTCGCACATGCTTCATATTCCTGCAGCCCGATGTTAAGACATGGGTCAAATATTATTCGATCAGAAGAAGGAACGCAACAGGGTGATCCACTGGGTCCGCTGGAATTCTGCATCACAATACAGCCGATTCTGTTACAGCTGAAATCGGAGTTAAGAGTGGCATTCCTAGACGATCTGACACTGGGAGGCAAGGTGGATGTGGTGGCCCACGATATTCAGCTGATCGCTCAGGAGTCAGCTAACCTTGGGCTCCAACTCAACCGCGCGAAATGCGAAGTTATCTTCCAGAATTACGAGAATAAAGTCGACGATCCCTCATTCTCTGGCTTCAAACACACGCCATTAGAAGAGGCGACGCTGTTGGGTTCACCTCTGATGCCTGGGCCAGCCGTCGATAAGGTGGTGAGTAAAAAGGCGGATGACCTGGAACGAGCGGTAGGGAGGCTCTCCATGCTTCACTCACATGACGCTCTAATCCTGTTGCGAAATGGATTGAGCGTGCCAAAGCTCCTCTACACAATGCGCACAGCCTTATGCGTCGACTGCCCTAGTCTTACAAGATTTGACACACTGTTAAGAAATGGATTGTCCAGTATTTTGAATGTGGAACTATCTGATGAGAATTGGCTCCAAGCATCCCTTCCGGTGAAGGATGGTGGCCTTGGGATTCGCTGTGCGGCTACGCTGGCACTTTCTGCCTTCTTGGCATCTGCTGCGAGCACGAGCGAACTCCAGGCAAACATGCTGCCACCGGAATCAGCTGATGCCTCAGACGATCTCGTAGATACAGCTCTGAAAGCATGGACACTAGTCACAGGTTCAGAACCACCAACAGGATCGGCAGCTCATCGTCAAAGAGAATGGGATAGCCGCTGGATAAGTAAAGCATTGACAACTCTGCACGAATCGGCGAACAACGCAATAGACCGGGCTCGTCTCTTGGCCTCTCAGGCACCACACGCGGGAGATTGGTTGCTAGCGCCTCCGGTTACTGCATTGGGACTCCGCTTAACTGACGAAGTGATACGGATCGCGGTTGGAATGCGACTCGGGACGACACTGTGCGAGCCTCATGTGTGTCACTGTGGTGAGAGAGTCGACGCCAGAGGACTCCACGGTCTGGCCTGCAGAAAAAACGCTGGCAGACATCAACGGCACAACATGCTGAACGACATCATATGGAGATCGTTTGGAAGAGCTAACATCCCTGCTCAGAAAGAACCGTTGGGTCTCACCAGAGAAGACGGCAAACGACCGGATGGCGTGACACTCATCCCGTGGTCATGCGGAAGATGCCTCACTTGGGATGTGACAGTTTCGGACACATTCGCAAAGTCACATCTGGCAACAACATCAACCGAAGCGGGCGAGGCCGCAAACCGAGCAGCCGCCGCCAAGACATTGAAATACGCCACAATCACCCGAACGCATGCTTTTGTGGCGGTTGCATTAGAGTCCAGCGGTTGTTGGAGTTCTGAAGGACTGGATTTTGTCCTGGAATTAGGACGAAGGTTAACCGATGCAACACATGACACGCTCGAGACAAGCTACCTGTTTCAAAGACTCTCGGTAGCTCTCCAACGCGGCAACGCCATCTGCTTTTCTTCGACATTACCACGCTAGATTGTTCATAATAATAATAATAATAATAATAATAATAATAATAATATCAATAATATCAATAATATCAATAATAATAATAATAATAATAATAATAATAATAATAATAATAATAATAATAATAATAATAATAATAATAATAATAATAAATAATAATAATAATAATAATAATAATAATAATAATACATACATAAATAATAAATAATAATAATATTAATATATTGATGGGGGGCGTGGCGCATTGGATAACATCTGGCACAGAGACCGAGAGGTACCGAGTTCGAGCCCCGTAGTGTCGACATGCTTTGTAGGCTGCTTTGTTAGCGCCGTTGTATTGCAGGCTGTCTGTTCTGTTAGTAGTTAAGATTTCAATTTGCATAACATGTAAATGTACAGCGCAGTGCGTTTGTCAGGCGCTTATTAAAGAAAAAAGATATTATTATTATTATTATTATTATTGTTTATTATTATTATTATTATTATTATTATTTCTATTATTATTATTATTATTATTATTATTATTATTATTATTATTATTATTATTATTATTATTATTATTATTATTATTATTATTATTATTTATTCTTACCTGAGCTGTAAATATCTTGTTCAAGCTCAATTGCTTTTACGAGCAGACGTTCATTTTTAGTTGTCAGTTTCTCGATGGTTTCCACTTGTCTTCAACTTAAAAAAATGACTGACGATATAAATAAAATATTATAATTTGTAGTACTAGTTGTAGGCCTAATGGTAATGGCTACGACCATTTATATAGCGTCGTTGGTAGCAAGCTACTTCTAGGACGCTTCAGAAAACTGCCAGCGTAAATGTTGGTTAGTGCTCGTGGTTACGTGATCAAGTGCTTTTGTAACTGTTTTTTTAAATTGGTAAACTTCCGGTTTCTGAATGGGTGCAGGAAGACTGTTCCAGGCACGTGGACCAGCGACCCGAAAAGCTCGATCACCCGCTTTGGTTTTAGTGGCTGGCACAAAACATCAGCGGACTTTGATGATCGCAGCCGCGACCTATTGATATCGTCCGAAAGGGGTCTGATCTTGTCTGCCAGGTAGCCTGGTGCGCAGTTGTTCATACATTTATGAACCAGGATGCAGAGTTTGAACTTGATGCGCTCGCCTACTCTCAGCCACTGAAGCTCGTCTTGTATCGCGGTTGAAATGTGGTCGAACGTTTTAAATCGCAATACCAGACGTGCAGCAGCGTTGATGACCGCCTGAAGCCGAATGATACTGCGCTGTGGCAAGCCGGCAAAGGCAACATTGCAGTATCGATTCGGCTCAGGATTAAACTCTGCACGAGGTGTCGAGTCGCATCCTGTGTGAGGGATCGAGAAACAGACCTCAGCTGTCTTAGGATGCCGAAACTGGTCCTCACAAGTCCCGTAATGTGTGTGGTCATTGATAGGTCCCTGTCGAGGATAAGACCGAGATCGCGGATCTTGTTCTTTGGCTCGACTGCATCCGCAGTTCCGCACCAATGACGAAAGGACTGCGATCTGGTCTTTCCACTCTGCATGACGACGAGCACCAGATGAATTCTGACTTGGATGAATTCAGCTGCAATCGATTGCATTTCATCCAGTCAGCAATGTCACTGATGCAGCTCACTTAGACGGACCGCAGATGCTGTACTTCATTGGATTCAGGACGTGAGAAGCCATAAACGTGTGAGTCATCCGCATAGAGATGGCCATGGAGACTATGTTTGGATATTATGGATAGGATGTCGGCAGTGTAAAGGAGGAAAAGAATGGGTCCCAGGACTGAGAATGCGGCAGACAGATGATGATTTGATGCAATATAATCTAAGCTTAGAATTACGGCTTTGAAATATAGGCCTAGTTTATCGGTAAAATAATGTTGCACTGCAGTGTAGTAAAATTGCCATTTCCCAATCCTAAAATTAAGAAACGTACTGACAGTGTATTTGGGTAAAGTTACCCATGAATCCATTACAATTAGACTCGACGATTCTCACCTGAGCTGGCCTTCAGTTTCTCATACTCATTTTCTATTGCGTGCATGCGCTCATTTTCAGTTATCAGTTTCTGTATGGTTTCCTGGTCTAAAACTTTAAAAATATGAAAAACGTTACAGAGAAATCTTAAATGCGAATAAACAAATAATATTGCACTCCAGTGACAATAAAAGTGTTTCCCCAAATAGCAGAATTAATCAACAAACTCTATTGGACGAAGACAGTTACAAATGAATCCATAATATTTAGAAACAGGATAATTTCATTTACCCTGTGTTTCATTAAGCCCGATTGTTTCTGGTTCTTTGTGTGTGGTCGGGTTCTGTTGATTCTTTGTTGATTCTAAACAGAACATTGTAATTTGTATCTTGACTTCTTTGCTTTTCAATATTATACAGAATTCATTTAGTAAATGAATAAAAATTTCTGTGTTTTATTAGTAGAATCTCTGATCAAAATTTTAAATTCCTACTGTGTTCGTCGAGTATCAAAATAATTTGACTCGCATCACGAATAAGTGATTTTAAGTTTGTTTCAAATTGTGATAGCAAGGTTAAATAAGAGCTAAATAAAATCTAAGTACTTTATATAAATAGGCCTACAACAGATATATAGTAGCGATATGGTTGATAAAATCAGTTGTTTACAAGTATGACATCACTCTAATAGGGGACTGATGACTTGTAAGGCTATCGTAAAGGTCAACTACAGTAATTGCAAAGGTTATTTCGAAAAGGATTTTTCCTCGTCAACTTAAATTTTAAAATACGAGTTTCTGGCAGGTTAATTAATTAATTAATTAAAGGTGGCATTGTACTGATTTGACTCAAGCTACTTAGAGAAAACAATAAAATCTTAACCGCTGAAAAATGCTCGAATAATCTGTCAATGGTTGAGATAGCCACGATATGACGTAAACTTGTATCTAATCGGTTCGATCTTTAATATAGCACTTCGTTGTTTCCCAATGCGTTGTCAAACGTTCAGATCGATAGTGCTGAGCAATTGCGAGTGATGGACTTGCTCACTGTACTTAGGCTACAGTGCTATACAGTTACTGACAAGTGGAGGTTCGAACCCCGTACTCTCCGCATTGCAGACTGAGCGCTCTAACCAATCGGCTATAGCATAAGGTAACAAAGTCGATAGTCCGAAGATTCGTAAAAGCTTGACGGATGAAAATAATTCCTGCTTGAGTAGAAGTTGGATTAATTACCAGAATTCTTGATACAATAGAAGTTGGATTGATGAAAAGATATTGCAGTGTAAGTAGTGGTTGGATTCCTGCAACGATTTTATGTCTGATTAATGTCGGACTACAGAATCTTCGGACTATCTATGCGTAACCATAGCATACTGCCCCAAATCAGGGGCGGATCCAGAAAGTTTATGAGGGGGCCAAATGAATTTCCACACTGCAATGGTTGCATTTTAGGCTGTCATGTGAACAAATTGCTCTATTATTTCAAAACTGAAATGCATCAGATATGTCACTGGAGTCGTTTTTGAGTTTCACTGTGAACAGTAGTACTAGGAAACCAGACATTTTTTAAATTAATATAAAACCTAGAAAATACGTTAAATTTTCAAGAACGCCATAAGCCTTAAGATATTGTATTATATTGCATTGTATTGTATTTGATCATTTATAAAACGCTTCTCATAGCATAAGCCTTTCAGAAGCGCTCTCATTGCGAGGTACTCCGAGAGAAATGGAAGGTTTTAAGTTGAGAGAAAGAGATAGAGATGCTACCAGTGAGGATTGCAGAGCGTAGAGAAGGAGGAAGTCCATTCCATAGGTAGATACCTATGCAGGCAAAGGATCTGGATTGGGTAAAGGTACACGAATTGCTTACCGGGACTCAGTTAGCAGAATAGTTACTAAATGGTACACAAACCAAGCAAGAATGATTCAACTGCCTTATCGGGAGCCATGTAGTAATGATGTAGTTTTACTAAATGTTAAAGGAACACAACATTTTGAAATTTGATATTTTGAAATTTGAGAAACAACACTCGAGAGAAGCTAATTTAGTTGTACAAATATAATATTTTTTATTTATATATCCTCATTTTCTTTTATAACAAAAGATCACAGAGTGAACATTGTATACTTGGCGATGGGGAGGGGGGCCACGTCCTGTGTAAATTTCAAATGAGGGGGGCCCTGGCCGGATTGGCCCCCCTGGATCCGCCCTGCCCCAAATTGCACAATCACTAATCTAGCACAATCTTCGAATTTCTCTCATGTTCATTCTTAGTCAAATTTACTCAGTAGCTTTGTATAATGTATATTCTTCTCAGCCAAAAATCAATTTTCTTACCGGTGAGTTCGGTTGGTTTACTACTGACATCAGTCATTATTAAACACGGAAAACAGTCGCGAACGTTATCTGGAATGTTACAGACAATATTATAAGAAGCACGACTGCAAAACTATTTAAAAGTAGGCCTATATTTAATGAAGGTTTAACAGTGACTTAGGCCTAATTCCAAGCACTTAGAGCAAAATTAGTGAACTAAAACCATAACCTTTGGCAAATTCTGTAAAAAAAAAATTATTCTAACCAATCATATCCTGTGATGTATAGGCCTACCTGTTAGTTTGGGAGTCCGGTTGTTTCTCAGCATCAGAGTCAAAACAACTACAGCCACAGATAATGGCAGAAGAAGTAGTACACATATGCAGATGATGGCACTCTTCAATGAATCGCAGTTACAATCTCCATCAGATGCTCCTTGCCCTTGAAATGATTCAAAGATATGCAATTTATCATTACCAAAATAAGTTTAAGTAACATACATCGAATCTAAGCAGATAACAGAAAGGTGACAAACACATTCATGTTCAATGTAACTAGCGGTATGCGGCGTCTCACTACCTCTTATGCCTACCATGTCCGCTGACGTCGATCTTGATTTTACCTCCATTCTAAAACAAATTATCTCACAACACCGGCTAAATTAATGTTCTTTTCGTCGTTAAAAGGTTGATTTTCAATTTGAAACTATATTATATAGTTTTTTCTCTCATATCTGTTTTAATATATCGCACATAGATATCAACTGAAAGCCAATTACAACCGAAGTACCGAGCGCTGCGACAAGACTGTTGAGAGATATAAAATAGTGCCTATACTTGAGAAATGTGTTTCTGTACAACTGGTTCACTACCTTGACCTACATGCTCTAATGCCTCCTCTTCAGTCTGGATTTAGGAAATTTCACTCGACCGAATCTCTTATGGTGAGCCTTCTGGCTGATGTATTTCATGCCGTTGATCGTGGCCATGTCACTCTACTTTCCCTCTATGACATTAGTGCCGCTTTCGACACTGTTGATCACACCATCCTTCTTGACCGGCTCTCTAACTCATTCGGGATTACTGATTTTGCTCTTCTCTGGTTCCGCTCATTTCTTTCTGATCGCTCTGTCTCGGTAGTTTTTGGTCCCACCCGCTCTGCTTGGGTCCCCCTCTCTTACAGGGCTTATACAATAAGCAGGGCTCTGTTTTTAATGCTCCTCAAAGTTCTGTTTGTCCTATATACTAACAGACTGAAAGAGGTCTGGAGCTGGAGGTCCTTAGGTTCCACTGGAGGTGTCCTAATCGACCAAAAACAAGACGCGTACCAGGAACTTACTGTTCATGGACCTGCAGATGCTGATCACAGCTGCTGTTATGGTCGAGCGTATTCTAGAGGCTTCTTCTCTTGACCGATGGACCTATCCTCAAATCGCCTCCTTATCTCTACCGACCAAATTGCTCAACGACTCAGTACATATGGCTCGGTGGTCGTGCCCAGCTTGCTAAGATGCTGACTCCCTTCGTCTTCGGTTTCCAAATATGCACTTCTCTTCCTCTGTCCGTGATCTTGGATTCATTGAATGTCATCACCAACTTCTGTCCTTTCTTTAGTTGTGACCTAACTCAAACACTTTCCTTATCTCTACGTATAAATTGCTCAACGTCTTCTAACTGTTTACGAAGTAAATTGACACAATTCTTTGAATGTATTTCTTTTAAACTCAGTTAATATTCAAACACAGTTCTTCATTAAACACAACGCGACTGTAACTTCTACATCACAACAACTCTACTGCATAAAAACAACTACTGCACTATATATCTTCAAATTCACTGTCATCAGCAGTTTCTAAGTTCGGCGCGCTAACTACACGTGCCGAGAATCTACCGTCAGCCAAAGTTTAGGCTACTTTAGGCCAAGCGCCCACCAGGCGACCGCGCAACTAAGGCCTAAGACTAAAACAGCTTAACAATCGAATACACATTATATATATATCAACCTAAGGAACACCTGTGCTCATTATATATGCAAAACATTTGTTCACATTACCTCCTTCCCTTTCTTTGGATTGAGCAAATTAAACTTAAAAATTTGCGAAATCATCATGTACTAAATTATGCAATAAACTTAATACTATACAAAACAGTAAAATAAACAATCTTATAATCTAGATAAACAATCTGCTACAACATTTAATCGTCCTTTCTTATAATTAACTTCTACATCAAAAGTTTGCAGTGCCAAAGCCCAACGCACCAATTTAGCAGACTTAGACATAGATTCAGTCAGATAAGTTAAAGGATTGTGATCGGTAAAGATGTGAACTTTAGATCCAATGATTATCTCTTTTAACTTATTTAGAGCCCAAACAATAGCATAGGCTTCTTTCTCCACAGTTGCCCATCTCTTCTGGGTGTCAGTCAACTTCTGACTTATAAATGACACAGGGCGTTCTATTCCCTTATCATCCATCTGCGTTAAAACAGCTCCTACTGCAAAATCACTACTATCGCAGTACAAATTAAAAGGTTTTCCAACATCAAAAACATATAAAACAACTTTAGAGCGTACAGCATCTTTAAGTAAATTAAATGCCTGTTGATGTCTATCAGTCCAATCAATCTTATCTGAAACATGTTTGCTTGTCAAATCAGATAGAGGCTTCGCAATCTGTGCAAAATCTTTGATAAACTGTCGATAGTAACCAAAAAATCCCAGCAATTGCTTAACTTGTTTCTTCGTTTCTGGGGTTTTCAAATTAATTAAACTTTCAATTCTATCTGGATTCATTTGAATCGTTCCAGAACCAACCACATGACCGATGAACTTTACCTCACTCTTACCAAAGATACATTTCTTTAAGTTCAGAGTAATGTTATGCAGTCTCATTTGCATTAAATATGCATCTAAATGCTGTAAATGAATCTTCCAATCATCTGAATGCACAGCAATGTCATCTACATAGGGCTCAGCAAATTCATTTATAGGCTGTAAAACCATGTTAATTGCTTTAACAAATGTTCTTCCTGAGTTGATCATTCCGAAAGGAACACGAGTAAACTCGTACAGTCCATTGTGAGTAACAAAAGCAGTTTTCCATTGATCAGTTTGCTTAACAGGACAAGTCCAGTAAGCACTTCGACAATCAAAAATCGAGATCACATTTGATTTTCCAACTTTGTGCAACACGTCTTTTACAATCGGCATCGGATATTTACAATCCACAGTGAACGAGTTAATGTATCTGTAGTCGCAGGCAAGTCTTAGAGAACCGTCTTTCTTTTTAACAATTACCAACGGACTTGCCATTCTGCTCGAAGATGGTTTTATAATGTTGGCTTGAAGCATTTCTTTAATTTGTCGTTCAACTTCTGCTCGATAGATGAGTGGAATTCGGTAAGCCATAAATTCTTTTTCACGAAATTCCGGTTTCAGTTCAATTTCATGTTCAACCAATGTACATAGTCCAGGCTTTTCAGAAAATCGATCAGAATATTTGTTTAGTACTTCCAGCAATTGTTTTTGTTGAGATAATGTTAAATGACTAATCTGTTCAGGATCAAGATTCAGTGAATTCTTTTCATCTTGCAAGTCATTCTTCGTCAGCAGTTCAACCACTGAACCAAAGTCTTCATCTTCTTCAACGATTAGTCCACAACTCATTGCTCTTGTAATGTACTTTCTGATTTTATTTGCGTGAATTATCTTTCGACAATCGTCACCCATGTCAATCAAATAAGAGTACTTTGACCTTCGTTGTATGACAGTACATGGACCATGCCATCGTGAAATCAGTTTATTCGTTGAAGTCGGATATAACACAATGACTTTTTCACCCGGTTCAAATTCTTTATGTTTCGCTCTTTTGTTGTATTGATTCGTATACTGTAATTGCTTCTCTCGTGAATATGATTCTGCAAACAGTAATGCTTTTTCCATATTTGCTTTCATGTCTTTCAAGTACTTTTCTGGTTGGATTCCAATATGAGGTGGTAAATTAATTTCTCTTGTCCAACTTTCTTTTAAAATTGCCAATGGTCCACGCGGAATCTTTCCATACACCAACATATAAGGAGCAATTCCAGTAGTTGCATTCGGTACTTCTCGTAATGCCCACACTGTAAACGGAATTACTTTGTGCCATTGCCTTGGATTGTCAACAATTACATGATGGATCATTTTCTTGAATGTTTGGTTCCATCTTTCTACTAATCCAGCTGCCTCTGGATGACCTGGCGTGTCAAATCTTGGACTACAACCCATTAAATTCAGAAATTCTCTTGTCAGACTCGCAGTAAAATTTGTTCCTTGGTCACTTGTGATCACTGAAGGTACACCAACGTTCATGAACAACTCCATCAAAGCATCACACACAGCTTTTGCAGTTAATGATTTCAACAGAAACACTGTAGGCCATCTGGTGCAAGAATCGACAATACATAAACAGTACTTGTGACCTGCAGCAGATGCTGGCTCGATTGGTCCTACACAATCCACCGTAATTCTTCTAAACGCCACATCTTCTCTTGGAATTGGAGTGATAGGAACCCTGTCCATCACCAAACTTCTTGCCTTTAATTGACATTTCTCACATGATTTGCAAAATTTCACTATATCTCTTCTCATCTTTGGCCACGTAAAAGACAACTTTATTCGTTCTCTAGTTTTCTCTTCTCCAAGATGTCCTCCAAATACTGATTCGTGAGCCAACTCCATCACTTTCATTCGTCGCTCTTTTGGTAACACCAATTGATATATCGTTTGCTCTAATATTCGATATCTTTTGTACAGTAAGCCATTTACCACGCAGAATTCAGATTCTTTATCTGGCGCTAACGTCCACCATGCTTTCAATGATTCATCTTGTCTCTGCTGTTCTTCGAATTTCTTTGCGTCTGCAATCTGCATCTGTTGTTCTTCGTCTTTCTCATTTTCTTGAAACAAATCTGCTATCGCCACATCACATTCATTATCCTCTTTCGTTTCATTTAGATTACCATTCTTGCATGCAGCCATCTCTTGTTCACTCATCTCTGCTGTTATACCGTCTTGCATTAAACTTTGTTGATCATCGCTTTCGTTTTCCTCTTCACTTGAACTTTCAGTTTCACTTTCCTCTTCGACATCTACCACTTTCTTTCGCTGACTCTGCAATCTCGTCGTTACATTCGCTTGCACATCTCCTTGTATCATTTTCACTTGTGGCACGGCTTTAAGTTCTGCAATGATTTCTGGATGCAACAAGAATCTTTCTGTGCTTCCCATTTTTGCAATACTAGCACACATCAATGTCACATAAGGTGTAAGTGAACATTTGACTTTATGCGGAATTACCTCTTCTTCCACATCGTTACAACACAGCCTTACATCAACTTTCACCAACTTTGCAGGAATGGCATCTCCTGCCACGCATTGTAAGTTCACTTTTCCAATCTGCTCCACCTTCATGCCTTCCAGTAATTCTTCACTAATCACCGGAACCTCTGCTCCAGAATCAATCAGTGCTTTTACTTTCACTGGTTCTTTTCCTGCTGTTCCACGAATCTCTACCTCGACGTACTGCAATAACACTTTCTTTAATGTTGTACTTTCATCTTTTCCAGCCATTTCTTTCTGCATTCCATTGTGCAATAGAATTTCTTTCTGAATATCAGGTGAAAGGTGACATTTCATCACTGACTTTACTTCAGTTTCTTCAGAATAATGAGACCGATGTTCTGTGGCTTGACTTTCTGAATTGTCAACCACTTGAATTCGATTCACCCTCGAATTTTCTTGTTTTCCATAATTTGAGGTTGTAACAGGAACTGGACAGAATTTCATCAAATGCCTGTCTGATCCGCAGTTGTGACAACGTTTCACCACTGCACCTCGTTGTTCAATGCTTTCTTTTCTCTTATATGGAGTAAACGATGCATTGCCTTCTCTTGCGACAAACCTTGGTGGTGACTTGTTATATACCGGACGTTGTCTGGCCATCATCGATTCTCTATTCTCGTGAACAACCGGAGAATTTGGTTTCACTTCTGCACCTCTGAACTGATTTCCTGTTTCTTGATTGCTCTTCCAATGAAAACCAAAATTTGGAGTGGACTGTTGATTTCTTTTGCCATTGGGAACAAAACCAAAACTTGTCTTATTCGGAATTGCCAAACCAATTCGATTATTAACATGAATGTCTGCTAGGTCTGCCACAACACTAGCTTCGTAACAATCAGTTCCTTCCTTCGACAACACAAACTGTAGTGGACCTGGTGGTAGTGATTCTTTCAACTTATCCGCCACTAACAAATCAAACAGCTTCTCAAAATTCTTATCCACTTTGCGACTTTTCACATAATAGTTCAACAAGTTCTTCAGCCTTGCTGTAAACATTGTATACGTTTCTTCAGCTGTCTTCTTCGCATCAATAAACTTCGATCTGTACTCTCTCGGTGTCAACTTGAATTCTTTTAACAAGTGTTGTTTCACGATCTGATAATCGTCTAAATCATCGAATGACAATCTGTTTAGAACAGTTCTAGCTTTCGGAGTCATCAATGGCAATAGTAACTTCACCCAGAATTGTTCCTGCACATTGAAACTACGAAACGCATTCTCAACCGTTTCGAAATATAATGGCACCTCCATCATATCGTTTGGCATTTTAGGTAACACATGTTTCATGGCATCACCAATTTTCTTTATTTTCGAAACCATCGTTTCACTTTCTTCTTGTTTCCTTTTCTGTTCTTCTCGTTCTTCTTGCCTTCTTTGTTCTTGTGCTTCTCTATTTTGCTTCTCCTCTTTGAGTTGTGCTTCTTTTAATGCTATTTTTTGTTGTTCCAACTTTAAACGTTCTTGTCTTTCCTCTTCCGCCTTCTCCATGCTTTCTTTCTGTAATTTCAGTTCTTCTTGTCTAACCTGTTCTGCTCGCTCCAACTCTGAAATTCGTACTTTTTCCTTTTCTTCTTCACGTAGTCTCTTCTCTTCAATCTGTTGCTGACGTATCTCTTCGTCACTTTTCCGCGCCTTTTCAAATTCAATCATCTGCTCTAATCTTCTCCTTTCAGCATCTTCTCTATCTTTTCTCAATTGCTCTAATTGAATTTCAAATTGCTGTCTTTGCAATTCTTCTTTCTCTCTCTGAAGACGTAATTCTTCCTGTCTTACATTTTCTGCTTTCTCTTCCTTTTCTCTCTGAAGACGTTCTGCCTTCTCTTCCTTTTCTCTCTGAAGACGTTCTGCCTTCTCTTCCTTTTCTCTCTGAAGACGTAATTCTTCCTGTCGCATTTCTTTCTCCTCTTGTCTTACACGCTCTGCTTCTTCTCTTCGTTTCTCCTCTCTTTCTTTCTCTTCTTGTCTTGTCATCATCATCCATTGCATCATCGTCTCCATAGACATAGGCCCAGGCGGTTTCTCAGTAACCTTTTCCACAGCACCGCCGACAGCACCTTCTTCTTCTTCTGCTTCTTCTTTAAGCCAGACTTCAGCTAACGCTTCTAGCATGTCTTCACGTGACATATCTTTCAGTTTCTCTTCTTCAAAACCAGCCTTTAACAAGCGCTGCTTTAATCTTTCAGAAGACATCTTCTTCAGTTCTGCTTGTTTCTTGACACTTAATTTCTCCATCTTACTTCTTTACTTCAGTGCTGTCCTTTCTGGAAAACACGAGTTTTCTTTTGTGTTTGAAGTATTGGGGATTGTTCTTTGTTTGATAACAACAAACTTTTATACCTTTGTTGTTGAGGCTTTCGTTGATTTACCAATGATTCGAGTGCGTATTCACCAGTCGACGTTGTTTCGAATCTCAGACGTTGTTTCGAATCCCAGACGTTGTTTCGAATCCCAGACGTTGTTTCGAATCCCAGACGTTGTTTCGAATCCCACCGCTGCCACCAAATATGTCACCAACTCTTTTCTTTCTTAGTTGTGACCTACCTCAAGAACTTTCCTTATCTCTACATATAAATTGCTCAACGTCTTCTAACTGTTTAAGAATTAAATTGACACAGTTCTTTGAATGTTTCTTCTTACTTCAAACACAGTTTAATAACAACAACTCAACTCTTGCCTTAAAACAACCGTACTACACTGTATTGTTCAAATTCACTGTCATCAGCAGTTTCTAAGTTTTGCGCGCTAACTGCACGTGTAGAGAATCTATCGTCAGCCAAAGTTTAGGCTACTTTAGGCCAAGCGCCCACGAGCCGACAGCGCAACTAAAGCCTAAGACTAAAACGCTTAACAATCGAATACACATTATATATATATCAACATAAGAAACACCTGTGCTCATTTATATATATCAACATAAGCAAAACATTTGTTCACACCTCGGATCTAGCTTGGGTTCGTGGTCCACTCGGTTCCTGTTCCACCAAGATACTGATGACATGCAGGCTTACCAAGCTTGCCAAGATTGACACAGAGTTCCTTAGCCTTAGGTTTTCCAAAGTACACTTTTCTTCCTCTCTGCGTGATCTTGGATTCATTCTCGATCCTGACCTCTCTCTGTCTGATCATGTCAGTAGTGTCTCCTGCTCGTGTTTCTACTTAAGTGCCACTTAAAATCAGAGGCGCTCCCGACCAGGCCATTGTCTTCACTGACAAAAAAGAGGTTTTAAGGCGCTTGCGAAACTGGTCAGAGGACAGAGAAAGGAAGTCAGCCCTAAGGAACTGAGGCAGTCGGTTCCAGCTGGAAAGGCCAACGGAAGTGAAACTCCTAGAATGGGCCATAGAGGTACGCATTCGAGGGACAACCAAGTGGCCATGGACCGAAGGGAGCAACGACCAGGGAGAGCAGAAACTGGAGTACAATAGGCCTTGAGATAGTGTGGTGCAAAGACAGCAAGACAATTTCGCATGAGGGAGCAGATTTTGAATTGGATGCGTTGGTGAATGAGGAACTAATGAAGGGAGTCTTGGGTGAAAGAAGAGATATGGGCAAACTTCACAATGCCCCCAATGAGCCGGACAGAAGCGTTAAGGATGGATTGAAGTTTAGATGCATTTATGGAGGATAGGCAATGTAGATCGCATTCCCATACTCAGTCCAAGCGCAGATCAAAGCATGCACCAAAGTCGTGATAGCATGTAGAGGAAGTGACTGGCGAATGGCACGGAGTTATCGTAGGTAGTAGAAACACGAGTGGGAGACACCATTGACATGATCAGACAGAGAGAGGACAGGATCGAGAATGAATCCAAGATCGCGCAGAGAGGAAGAAAAGTGCACATTGGAGAGTGAGTGTCAAGTTAGTGGACCAGTTGAACAGAGACACATTTGTCATACATGGGTAGAACAGCTTACCGTAGTTCCTGTCCGTGTCCGAACAACGAAAAGTATGTTTTAGAATGAGTAGCATTGTATTTTTTCATACACGTGTACAAATGTATGCATTTGGACATTTAATGTTTGCTTCAGTGTGATGTGTGACGATCTAGTGTGATGTGATGATCTGGCCCTGAGGCCATTGTAGATTAATTTTGTGGTAATACAAGTCAAGGATGACAGTATGGTGGTCCAGTTCCAGCCACTAATTGGAGATCGATCCATGGTGACTGACTTCTGTCAACAGCTCCCACCTAAGAGTGCCATTTCAGGATAACCAACAATTTGTAGAGACATACTGGTAACAAATATAGGACAGACGCTGGAAGTGGCAAGAAGGCAGAAGCATGTGAACGCTCAAGCAATGTTTAGGAAACTTAACAAGATGAAGCTATACAATACTTGCAAAAGAACTTTGGGAACAACAATGCTTTGAGGCCAACCAGACAAAAATTTAATTGGGTGGCTGTGTGAAACCAAATGGGTGACAAAACCAATTCATCAGAAGCAAGTAGGGAAGTACGAAAGATAGCTGTGCCAAAGGCAAAAAAATGACTGAGGTATAGTAACATTAATGTCAGTGAACACATTCGTTACCTCATAGGTGGGGCGCGGTGGTGTAGAGTGCCTTGCAACCGGAGGGTTGCGGGTTCGAATCCACCTCAAGGGGGTATATTCGGTGCCTTGAAACCGGAGGGTTGCGGGTTCGAATCTACCTCAAGCCGCCGCGTAGGGACCCTGGGCAAGTCCTTCACTCGCAGTTGCTCATGCGCTTCGGCGTGAAACTCCGATTCAGTGTCCGCACTGTAGTCGGGAGCGCCTCTGAGTAGAAATCTTGAAGGGGCGCTATATAAATATCTGAAATGAATGAATGAATTAAAATGCGTGCGTGCAATCTGGTATGTGGTATATAAATCAATTTTTCTCAAATCCCTAAAAGTAGCGGGTTAAATTCATGCGCGTGTTATACACGAGTGTTATGTTACATGCACGAAAAATGTTTGCGGTAATTTCTGCAAAAGTTCTCTTAATGAACCTATGTGAAATGAAGAAATGAACCAAATGTTCAAAGAAAGCACAACTAAATTCAAGCAGCTTTGTCTTACATAAAGTGATCTGCAATTAACTTACACTCTTTATCAACAGTTTCTCCAATCTTCTCCCGTATCATACGACAAGCATCAAACACTGTTGTAGATGGATCAAATTTCATTGTTTTTACAACGCATTTGTCCACAATGCTAATCTTCAACGACAAAGCCATGATCGTCTTCTTTTTTCCTTATCTATGATATGCACACAATCACAAAAAGCTAAGTTTACAAAAAAGACAATTATTTGACAGTATTTGATGTATTTCATTTCTTAACTTTCTAATTACACTGAACCATGATAAACACAGCATGCTGTACTGTCAACCTACAAACTGGGTTCAAATTATGGGTCTGCGGGTATACCTGTACCCGTGGGTTTACCCGTACCTGACCCGTACCCGCAGGTTTACCCGTACCTGACCCATACCCGCGGGTCGGGCATGGATCAGGTAGGCATTTCACGGGTCAGGTACGGGTAGGAGCATTACGAGTACGGGTATACCCGGTTTTACCCGTGCCGAAGTTAAATTTTGGGGTTACGTGTAATACTTAGTCTTGCGCCTTCAAAGACTTACTATAACTGGCGGTATCCTGTCTAAGTAGGCTACCACATGCTCGTGTTGACCTATGTCCAAGCGCCGTAGCGAACTTGACATTCATTAATAGATGTTCAAATAACAGTTACAAAGTGACGTGTTTCCATTAACACAATCGTAGTTCTTTTACATATAATTATGATCCGATTTTCAGTCCAGTCATAACCAGTGGTCAGAGTTCGCGTGATTTACTAAACGAGCCTGGCAGTTGAGTTGTCATGTGTTCTTTAAAAGAGGTTGATGCTGTCGAGCCTAGGTATATTTCGAAGTCTGTCATCATTTTACCTCTGAGAAATACTTACACTCAATTAGCAGTATTTTGTTTCAATAAGCCTACCTGCCTTCAATGCAGAGATTGGGAAAAGCAGAAAAATTGCAGTAATTTTTTTATGCATGGTTTCTGTCTAACAATGCCACGTCACAACAAAGACGATAAGTCCTACTATTGAGCGTATTGGCCTGGCGGGCACTAGGACTAAAGGAAGCGAAATAATAAATGGCGGGTACGGTACGGGCACGGGTATACCCGCAGGTACGGGTAGGATCGGATAGTAATTTTTAGTGCAGGTTGGGTACGGATACGGGTATCGTTTCTGTGTTACGGGTACGGGTCGGGTAGCAAAAACGCTCTACCCGCATACCTCTAGTTCAAATGATCACCAGAACAGAGAGATATTTAAAGATTTCCATTTCCATACCAATCTTGTCTAAAAATGAGTACACTGTTAGGTGTCCAATGTCCAATATCAACACTGTTTGTGTGTAGCTTGTTCATGTGGATTGGTTAGTTTGTCACATGCATAATTTGCTTCATAATTATCATATATTCCACCTTTTACTGTGTCCAATTTGTTTCAGAGTTGTTTCCAGAGTTTTATTGGATTTCAAGCATTTTTGGACAGTGTTTGGTTACACACTACTGGATCCTGTCTGCCACTTTAAATTGATCAACCTGTAAAAGATAAACTCCGCCACTGTTTGTTCTCTGACAGTGCCAGTCCCAAGCCTGGATAAAAGAGGAGGGCGACACTAATGATCTTTGTTATTACACAGCGTCGTTAAACTGAAACTACTACTAGATAGAGTGGTTCTTGATAGAACACCTTCAGTTGAGCCCTGTGGGGCACAGAAGCCACATCGAGTGCTAGACTGTAACATAGAGTGCAATGCAGAAAGCCTACAAGTTTCAGCATCCACTCAAGCCGTCACACTGCAAGTCCTTCATGCACAATTACTCAGCACCATTGGTGTTCTATCATATAGTTGTGTGTGCACTTCTGAACTTTAGAAGGAGGCCAATATCAAATACAGTTACATTGTGCTGTATGTTGTATAGCCATATGTATGTGCAACAGACCATAACTGCTGAGGTTTACAAGTAAAACCTAAAATTAACTTAAACATTTGAATAAACAAAGTGATGGCTAATAGAAGACCAAACGCTTCATATTAAGAAGTCAGCCAGATTTTCTTACTTAAAACAACACCCTAATCTAATCTACGAACTTCTATAGCACCGTTATCATAATTCACAAGGTCAATGGTCAAAACAAGAGAAACCATTGTACAAAAATCACAGTCAACTGGAAACACTCTGTCAAATTCTGGCAGTTCAGGGAAAGCAGAATCAGATTATTAAGGATTTAAGGTGGGTAAGAAAGCCGAAACAGAGAAGTCTTAAGACTGCCTGAATGACAATTGCCTACAGAACAAACAGAATGCACGGAACCAGAGAGTGTGTATCAAAACTTTGGACCAACTGAGACACTCTCACAGAAGACTTAAGCAGTTGGCAGAAAGCAGGCATATTGTGGTTACGGAATGCAAACCCGAGGTCTTTTTTTGAAACCCAGGTTTCGGGTTTGACGACTGTGAAACCCCAGCTTTGGACGGGTTTACAAATTTTACATGATAGATATTATTACTGCATTATTATTTTTGCAATAAGAACAACGTTGTCCTATGCAGCTACAAGTCCAAAGTTTTCCAACAGTCAAGAATTTGCATAAAAAGAAACTTTATGAAAATCGTGATAGAAGTTGTTTCATATAAGCAGTGTTTTTTTAGAAAAAAGGTTCCGGAACTGAACAAATTCAGAACAATTATGGAAGACATTGCAAGGGTTCAGAAGGGTTAAACCTAAGCCTCTTATTTTATAACATCTTAAATATCAATAAACACTGAAAATGCTTTTATTAAATTAAAGTAACTAAATAATTTTTCATTAAAATTTTGCTATGGAGCTGTAGCAATTTATAAACCACTCACCATCTAATTATAATTTTGACTGTGAGGGTCCTTTCTTTGATGTCTTTCTAATTGAACAAAGTATTATCCTGACGGCAGTCACAGTTCAATTAACCTATTGCTCCAATTACTGGATCTCCTGTAATTATAAACGTGTAATTATAAACGGCCACAGTGGTCTTTAACCCCTCGGTAAAGGTGTGAAATTGTGAGATCGAGAGATCGAGAGACAGAGAGAATCCCATTCATGGACCAGATCTGCAGCCTGCCAAATCAACCACACAGGCGTGGCCACAAAAGGCCTGTTAAATGGGTGACTGGTGGTCTTTGATGTCCGTCTACTTTGTCAGATTACAATCTTTATTAATCAGAATCGGAATAGAAATCGGCGAATAATGACCTATACCATCCGGTATCAGGAATCGGCAAAAAAGCAAAAATCGGTTATGCCCTAGTTGTGGTAATGTTCAACTACCATTTTGAACCTCCTGTGTCAAGCCTCCAAGCTGTTCTTGTTCTTGTAAGGTTATGGATTTGAAGATGATGAATATTCCACAATGTCAGAGGAAATCGATGAACGCATTCACGAATCTTATCCTGAGGAAAAATTCTAGAGCAGAAAGCTCTCAGAGGTATAACGGATGCCTATATATATATATATATATATATATATATATATATATATATATATATATATACATACATACATACATACATACATATATGTATGCATATATATATATAATATATATATATATACATGTATGTTAGGGGTGTCCACGAATACATGGGGGGAAATTTGTTTCTCCGATTTGAATGCACATAGGCTCATTTTGTTCCCTTTACAATATTATATCATCTGCCAAAAAAGTTCAGCAATTAAATAACTTTTAGAGGTTGCTCAACGAGGCCAAAGTTCTAGATGTGAAGAACGGAACCAACGCGGGGGATCCAACGGCAATGTTGACAGGATTGCAGTCTGTGTTACAGGACATAATTCATTCATTCATTCATAATGTAGGTAAGGAACTCGGAGTAATAAAAGTTCCTTCTCTAGCACTGGACAGGCACAAGCTAAGGCTGCATTCCAGTTGTTGAATCTCTGTGATGTTGCAACATATGTTTTAGGCATGTGCTTTGATACAACGGCATCAAACACAGGGACAAAGCGTAGCGCATGTACTTTGCTGGAACAGTTGATGCAGAAAACGTGTTGCACTTAGCATGTCAACACCACATGCATAAGATCATCGTCCGTGAAGTCCGTGTAGTATTGCATGGCCAGTCATGGACCAAACATTGCTCTTTTCAAAAGATTTTAGGAGTTTTGGCCAAACATCAACCAAGCAAACTACAAATCTTTGACTGTTACCAGACTTGATTACGTGCTGCTGCAACAGCTTTGCGAAGAAGTGTGTTCATTCTTGCAAGCTTTCCTGTCAGACAGTACCTCATATTTACCACGAGAATATTACAAAGAATTGAGCGAGCTTACACATCTAATTTTGGACTGTCCCCTCCCAACTCCCAAACATTACCACTCCTGGCTGCCAAGAGCTTATCACATGGCAAGGGTGGATGGCTATTTATTTATTGCCTTAAAATCTACCTTTTTCATGATGAATTCAAGCTTACCACTAGTGAGTTAGTTGGAGAATCTTACAGAGTTTCGTATTTTACAGCACATAGATCTATGTTCCTGCCTGTCAGGGACGGTATCTCATGCCACTCAGTGGGTGCCGACGCCACATTTAACGAAATGCTGCTGTTCCAAATGATCAAACAGTACTCTGACATAAACAAGGTGTGTCACAGGCTGCAATTAAAAGCTACAAACCACCTGTGGCACCTTGGACTTGTGCCGCTGTCATTGTTTTCTGTGAAGGTTTCCACTGAAGATAAAAGTTAATGGTTCAATCAATGATCCAGAGTGGAAGTGATTGGAACATTCGCAGGATTAAAGCAACATATGACTAGCTGGAGAACAAGACATTGCATGAACTGGTGACTTCCTCTTCATCTGCTGCCTTGAAATCTGTTGGAATAAGCATAGATACTTTGTCAGTCGACGATCCAGATGCCTGGAATGAGATACCGTCGCTGCCAGCCATCATAACAGTCGTCAAGTTGCTGAAAGTTGTTAATGACCTAGCAGAGCATTCAGTGACTTTGATGAGTATAAACTCAGTACATTTTACCAATCGATCACAAAATCAAAGCAAGAAATGCAGAAATTAATGCAGGTCGTTGAGGACAACAGGAAGCGAATACCAACACGCTAAAGTCTTACAGTCTTCGGTAGCTTATTTACAAGATTTCACAGCATCTAGGATCTGGGAACAGTGAGGCTCTATATTACTTATTAGTTATATGACACTTTTAACTGAAACCTATGAGCCTAGGAATCCCCCATGATTCAAACTATGATTTCATCAGTGACACTTTTATTTCAAGCTTTGTTTGTGCACAGCTGCTATTAGATTGCATTAGCGATGCGTTTTTACATGTTGAAACTTCAGCCTCATTGAGCAACCCCCAAATGTTGACATAGAGACCTGAAATTTTGCATGAAATTTTATTTCTGGATAAGCAACAATGTTAGAGGGTGTGCAAATTTAAATTCCCAAAAAATTTATTTTGGACACCCCTAATGTATGTATGTATATATATAATTATATATATATATATTGTTAGGATATGGTATTCGCCAGGTGGAATACTGTATAGCACCTGAGAATAAAAGCAGACCTTTGCCTTCATTGAGAAGTGTGTGAGCATATTTGATTGATTGCATTTTGAATTGATCATGGATTTGTGATCCATGATCAACGCGATATGCTCACCATGTCCGACTGTACAAGGCATTGTTTTGCACTCTGAGTTAAACCACAGATTGATCCGATTGCTTCTTACGCTAACTTAATGAAACAAAATTAGAATATAAAACGATTGAATGGTGGTATGGGTACACACATGATGTTGTATCAAAATATTAAATTACATAATTATAATTATAAATTCATAAATTAAACTAAATTTCTGAACTTATATTTATAATTAATATAATTTAATATAGTTAATAATAATAATCATAGGCGCCGACTTTTAGTTAAAGGTCCTGGGGCAAGAATTTCATTCCCATGAATCCGTGATTGGATGATCCATCGCATATCCTTCCCTCTCCCCGAGTCCCCCTTTCCTCAAGCCCTTTCAACTGGCAAAAAACTAAACGAGTACTTAAAATTTCGGTTTTCTGTAACTACAAGCTACATGTAGTACTAACTAACTACCTCTACTAACAAATAAGTAAGTTTCATTATGTATTTTGATTTTTTGATATTTTGAATGGGCGCTGGGCCGTAAATCTGTTTCAAAATGTGGAGAGGGAAAACTGCCCCTTCAGCAGTGTGCAGGCCTATTAGTTCCATTAAGAAGCCCACTACTGAGTTAGTTCAGTTACACACTATAGGTTAACAAATTAAAGTTATTGGGAACATTTATATCATCTTCAGCATAAATGTTAAATACATTTATATCATCTGCACCATACATTTGAATGTTTATGGTAATCATGTAATAGATTAGATTATGTCCACAAACGCTTGAAGACAATTCTTGTTCGATCGTGGTTTCATTGCGTTAGGTCAGAAGTGCCTCTGATGAGTTTCTCATGGGGTGGCGGTATATATTTGCAATTACCACTACCAAAACATCCAAAGATTGGGCCAATCATAAACTTCAGTCTCACTGTGCACAGTTTACAAACATATCAAGTTTCAACTCTGTGAACTCTGTCTCTGTATCTCCCCTCTCCCTCCCTCCCTCCCCCTCTATCTGATGACCACGAACCGGGCATTATATACTTAGGCATGGACTAAAATATATAATATTGGAGCCCATGACTTGTTACTGTAGGCCTATATATCTATGCTCAGATCGAATAGCCTTCTTTCCTGTCTAAAACTGGCCAGTGTCTTCCATTCTGTAATCGCCCTCTCTAAGAATTAAATATATAGCACCTGTCACGTCAAATCGTCCTTCCTCTTTGGATTAATGAAGAAGAAAACCTATAATTGTTTCAACAACCAAATGTACGTCTGCAACAATTCTCAGGCTCAAAGTGTCAGTCGCATTGCTGACCTCTCGCTGATAAAATTAGGGTGGGTAACTGGGTATATATAATATATAATATATAGGGCTCTGTATATAGGTAAGAGATTCCTTAAGTCGTTACCGCGATTCTAAATACAAATCACCAACAGTATTACAAAGAAAAAGAATTAGGCCTGCAGTCGATTTTGGCCGAAAAGATCCTTTTAAAACAATTTCTGTTACCTGAGAAAAATTTGCCAACAAACAACAGCGCCCACACCAACAAGAGAAAACAACGTCTGCCTGTTATCTACCCTGGTTCAGAGTATTGTATAGAAAAGAATGAATGAATGAATGAATGAATGAATGAACGAATTAATGAATTAATAAATGCAATGTGGCTCGACCACTAGCAGATATTATAAACTGCTCTTTCACCCATGGTACTTTTCCTCAAGCTTTAAAAACCGCTAAAATTGTGCCAATATTCAAACAGGGTGCGAGGGATGACTTTACAAATTATAGGCCTATCTCTGTCCTACCCTATTTTTCTAAATTCTTTGAAAAAATTATGTACGAGCGTCTGTATAAATTTATCACTAAAAACAATGTAATTTTCCCATCTCAACATGGCTTCCAAGCCGGACACTCCCCCTCTATGTCTCTATTGAGCATGCAGGATAGAATATCGGCTGCAATCGAAAGAAACGAATACTCATTAGGAATTTTCTTTGACCTTGCTAAGGCTTTCGATACGGTTGATCATGGCATTCTATTGCGCAAATTAGAAAGATATGGTATACGTGGTACCCAACTCCACTGGTTCAATAGTTACCTAGAAGATCGCTTGCAATGTGTCTACTGTAATGGTCTTTTCTCTGATCTAAGAGCTATTAAATTTGGGGTTCCTCAAGGATCTAACTTTCCCATCTCAACATGGCTTCCAAGCCGGACCAATTCCCCCTGTTATTCCTCATATACATAAATGACCTCCCTAATGTCTCATCCCGCTTATACTTTATATTATTTGCAGATGACACGAACGTATTCTACTCCCATAGTTCTCTGGACACCTTATTCCAAATTGTAAATGCTGAACTATCGCTTGCAGCTGATTGGTTTTGTGCCAACAAACTTACTCTTAATTTTTATTTTGTTTAAGTCTCATAGAAAAATTTGTCCCTCGCAGTATCCTATACTAAGTATTAATGGGACTCCTCTCTCCCGAGTTGAGTCCACAAAATTTCTGGGAGTTTATGTGGATCAGCACATGACATGGAAAGATCACATAAAACGTATCTCCTCCAAAATTGCTAAAAACACCGGAATCATTGCCCGTACTGCACATATCTTGCCTCCATCCATTCGTTTAAAATTGTATTACTCTCTAATATATCCTTATTTAGCTTATTGTAATCTAGTATGGGCCTCAACCTACACTACAAGGTTACAAAGACTGATAACTTTGCAAAAACGGGTGATTCGTATAGTGGCTGGTACTACTTATGGATCTCATACCAACCCTCTATTTGTTAACTTTAAAGTATTAAAATTAGAGCAGCTCAGGCTGTACCAAATCGGTGAATTTATGTACAAGTACAACCGAGGCCTACTACCTCCAGTGTACAAGGGATTCTTTAATCTTGCCTCAGAGGTTCACTCCCACTTAACAAGATACTCGTAAATTATAGAAGTGTCTTTGCCCGCTCTAACACTCGTCAGTTCTCAATAAAATCTATTGGTGCCATTACCTGGAATAAAATTCCTCAAGAAATCAGAAAATCTCCCTCACTTACACTGTTTAAGAATAAGCTTCGCACTTATTTAGTTGAAGGTGATTATTAATGCTTTGATGTATTAATCTTTTATTTCCATGCGTTTAACTGCACTTCCCACTCATTCCTTTTACTTTCGATATTTAGTTTAAATTAGTTAAGGTTAGTTAAGATTTTTATGTTAATCAAGTCAACAACTGTTATACTTAGTAAAGCATCTTTTGGTCGCCACATATTCTATTGAAATTACATAGAGGTGTCCCTACTTAGCGGGATCTTTGATCCCTTCAGGGCCTTCCCTTGTGGCATTCAACAATCCATACTTAAAAGTGCAATCTGATTTGTAATATTATTGTTTATCGTTGTTTGGCTACAAATAAACGATTGATTGATTGATTGATTGAAGTAAAGTTTGTCCAATTGTTACATTAAAGGAAACTAGCAATTAAACCCTAAATTCGAATTCAATTAGACTTTAAGCAAAAATAATAATAATACCGTGGAGCCTGGTGCGGCGGAATGGCGCATGGTAGGAGGGCGACTAGACAAAGACCGGTATGCGAGGGTAGCGTAGTGTCAGCAACGCATTGATAATGAGTCGAAGTCAGTCAGCGAACGGATGAAGAATGCAGTGAGTGTAGATGAATAGGCCTAGGCCTCAGTTTTCCTCTGACAGTGCTAATCTATTGTCGCCTCACAACTCCTTGTCGCACGGACTCAGAAACTCCCAGTCCGACCGGTAACGAGTTGGACTCCATATCCCGATCCACTTTCCAGTCCTGAGCAAAGCAGTTCTCCAGTTTTCCAAAAAATTCAATCTTCCCCTCTGCTGCCCGCCGTTGTTCACCGACAATTTTCAACTCCCCGACTCTAGCAGTACGCCCGCTGATGTCGTCCTTGTCCCGTTCGGCCTTATTGACCCAGGAGGTCACCAAAGTTGTGGGAACGGCGAAAAGTGATACCACTGCGCTCAGGGATGATGAGGAAGGAGGTACTTTCCCATTGTGGGTTCGCAGTTGCGGAATATATATATATATATATATTTATATATATATATATATGTATGTCTATATATATACACACACAACTCTACAACAAAATTTCAATACTCTCCCAAGGAACAGTTTGGGGCGATTGGGTCTGGCACCATATATATTTATGACACAGCTTAGAAAATGACACAGCATAGACAAATTTGTGGAGAGGGAATTGCTTCACGTTCCCTCTCCAAGCTTAACCTTTTGCGGTCCTTTGTCCCGTGGGCGGGACATTCCCTAAATTCCGATTCGGTCCTATGTCCCGCCTGGCAGTACATGCACCTAGGCCAAGCCCATAAAGTCTGGTGTCTCTGGCAGTGGACCAAGGGGTATATTTATATCAAATACGGTATATATAAGCATATAGGTCGCCAATTTTAGGGTGCCCGGTATTAATTTTATTCATTTTCATTTGCATGCTAGCAAGATGGGTAAACAAGAAGGGTAAAACCTCTACAAAGACTTACAGGACTACACCCCACAGACTGTTTCGAGATATATCACACAAAGGCACAATTTCGACAAACACAGTAAACAATGCTAATGAAAAAGCAACAAGCCTAAGTAGTTGTTTCTGAAAATATTACAAATACTTAGTAAATTGTGTGCATATCTCTATTATTTATTATTTATTTCCAATAATGTATATAGTATTATATATGTACAGGTTACCTATTGCAAATAATACCAGCAGATGTCCTGCATAGAACTGTTATTTGTGCATAACAGCTAGTAAGTGGACAATGTTTGCATGCATACCAGAATGTTTAGAGTACATATAGAATACTTACGATAATAAATAACTGTAGCATAAATGATATAGACTAATAAAAAAAATTCAGACCTAATAGGCCAGGAACAATTTTTTTTAAGGACTGCAAAGGGTTAAAAGTGGGGAAGGAATTCCCTCCATTCCCTCCCCGTGATTTACGGCCCGTAAGAGAATGGCCAAAAAGTACTGGGGCGAAACTATACTTTCGCACCAGGACTTTGGTGAGTACTGGGGTGAAAGTCCCTGTTGCCCCTGTGGAGTCGGCGCCTATGATAATAATAATAATCTTTTCTTTATTGAAGCGCCTGACAAACGCACTGTGCTGTACATTTACATGTTATGCAATTGAAACAATTCACAAGAACACAAATCACAGAAGACATAAATCTTAACTACTATCAGAATAGACAGCCTGCAATACACGGCGCTAATAGCAGCCTACAAAGCATGTAAACCCTAGGGGACTCAAACTCAGTACCTCTCGCTCTCTATGCCAGTGTGTTATCCAATGCGCTATCGGGCCCCCCAGAAAATTGTTTTAAATTCTTCTTCTTTAAGTTCTCTGCCCTTAGGCAGGTTCCAACCTCCAATGACGCCACTCCCCTCCGTGCTGTGCCCCCTCCCCCAACTCGCTGCATCCGTTGGCCATCCACCCCAGCATCACCCGCCCCGGCCCCCCTCCCCCTCCCCTCCACTCTCCCCTCCATGACCCCCAGAAGGGAGTCCCCCCAACACGTGCCCCACCCAGCTCCTCCGTCCCTCCCCCACTGCTGCCACCAGCGATCGCTCCCCATCAACAACCTGTAGCACCTCGTCATTGCAAGTGTTTCTTGGGAAATTAGAGATGTGGTTTCCCGTTGCCTTCCTCTCGGTGTTTTTAGCGAGACACCATCTCCGAGCGTCAATGTCCTTCATCGTCCGTCCTTCCGACTCCTTGTCTCTGGGCTCACATATACCGGCGAGGGCTCGGTCGTCCACCAGGCACTTTGTTTCCAACAGGGGTACCACGTGAAGGTGGCGTGGTGGACATTTGGGTGGCAGAGGCTTTTAGAGATGCTTACCACCCCATTTCCCCATTTTAAATTAATGAATTTATATTTATTAAACATCAAATATATTGATAAACAGAGATTCTAAACCTCCATGGTTAAGGATCTGCCTGAGCACTGACCATTTTTGGACTGCCACATCAATGTGCTGCTACAGGCCAAAGCTCGAGACAAGATGCCTTAGCTGTTTTTTGATCCTCCATCTACAGATTTTGCTTATCACAGTCAGCTGGCTGCTGGCTGTAGGTGGCTATGGCTTCAAGCAGAAATTCAAGAAATTCAAACTGCTGGATGAAAGAGGAAAAGTCAAGTAATGATCCAGATTGAAAGATATTGGTGATCGTGAATAGGGCATGGATCATGATGGATGTAGAAAAGAAATTAGGACATCACAGATTGGGCAATTGGCCGCAAGTTCAATTCACTTAACATACAGATGCTCCAGTGAGTAGTAAGGTGGTGCAAATTCTGGTAATCCCGTAGTTTAGGTTGGCAAATTTTTTTAATGTCTTCAATGCCGTACTTAATATTGGTAAGTAAGCAGTCTACCTATGTCCATGATAACTACCATCAATCCAGCTTCCATTTTAAATTGACCATCTGACATAATATACCAACCTTACTGAAATTCTTGCATGGCATTGTCAGTTAAGTGAAATGTATGCTTATCATGGAATAATAATCAATAATTCATCGCAACACACTAGCCAACTGGTGCGACATCTCCATGGTCAAACCACTGAAGAGGACTGGTTTCCAAATTCCTTGATGCTTTTTTATGAGACAAAGGGTAAACCCGTAGTTTACGTTGCTAAATTATTTTATATCGTCAAATTAAAATGGAAGCTGGATTGATTAAAAAAATGGTTTCCCTAAATGAAAGTGGGATTGATGAAACCATTTGTGTATTTAAATAGAAGTTGGATTGGTGGAAATAATTGTAACCATAAATAGAAGCTGGATTGATGAAACTAAGTTTTTGATGCAATAGAAGCTGGATTGAAGAAAATAATTGTTTCCGTAAGTAGAAGCTGGACCCATGAGAATAGTTCTTTGCCTAAATAAAAGTTCCATTGATGAAAAATATTTTTCCGTTAAATAGAAGTTGGGTCATTTTTTCATGAAATGGAAGCTGGATTGATTAAAAAATTCGGTTATCCCGTAGTTTAGATTGCTAAATTATTTGAATGTCTTCAATGCCGTACTTCAAGTTGGTAAGTAAGCAGTCTACCTATGTCCATGATAACTATCATCAATCCCGCTTCCATTTCACGAAGAAATTTTTTTTAATCAATCCAGCTTCCATTTCATGAAAAAAATGACCCAACTTCTATTTAACAAAAAATATTTTTCATCAATGAAACTTTTATTTAACCCCTTCAGTGCCTTACATGACGTCTTAAGACGTCATGCTGACTAGGTGCTCACTGTGCCTTGTAAGACGTCTTTAGACGTCAATTTTATGTTGACTGCATTGAAAGCGTGGCACTGCGGGTATAGTACTGAAGTCGTGTGGATGGCACTGCAGGAACACATGTGATGCCTGTAGGCTACTTTGGGCTAAAAAAATTTTTTTTCCCGCGGTATTTTCGGCCTGGCTGTGCTGTGTAGGGATGACGTTGGGTTTTTCCAGTGAGTTGATAAATTGTTATTGTTAGGTTTTTATGTAGAAGCGTGTAATATTGTATTATAAAATGTTCGACGTAAGAACATTCGAACCATGGATAAGCCGGACTGTATACTGGACTATAATCGTAATATGGGCGGAGTAGACAAGTCGGATCAGCTATTGGAGCCGTACGATGCTACCAGGAAGACAATGGTCTGGTATAAAAAGCTGGGAATTCATTTGTTACAGCTTGCCATGCTAAATGCCCACATTCTGTACAAGAAATCACACCCCCAACCGAAGTTGTCATACTTGGAGTTTACTAACGAAGTCATACAACAGCTTCTTCAAAGAGACGCTCATGATGATCCGTCTTCGTCGGAATTTATGCCGTGTGAAAGTGTGTTGCGCCTCACAGAACGTCACTTTCCCACTAAAATTCCCCTTGTTGGTCAACAGACAAAAGCAATGAAACGCTGTAAGGTCTGCTACAAGAAAAGTAAGATTCGTCGTGAGAGTCGTTACACATGCACCAAGTGTCCATCGAAGCCGGGACTATGTGTTGACAATTGCTTTGAACTATACCATTCGAAACACAAGTTTTGGAAGTAAACAGTATTCTACATCCATAGAATGCAGAATGTAAATATGTTATTAGTGTTGTGCACAAGAAATATTAACATTGTGAAGACTGGAAGTTACAATATATAGACATTCTATCACGCTAATAATACGCTTCCATGCCTGGCACAGGGGGTACCGGAAACCGCAAAAATACCTGGCAGCGAAAGGGTTAAGCAACGAACTATTCTCATGGGTCCAGCTTCTACTTACGGAAACAATTATTTTCTTCAATCCAGCTTCTATTGCGTCAAAAACTTAGTTTCTTCAATCCAGCTTCTATTTACAGTTAACATTATTTCCACCAATCCAACTTCTATTTAGATACACAAATGGTTTCATCAATCCCACTGTCATTTAGGGAAACCATTTTTTTCATCAATCTAGCTTCCATTTTAATTTGACGATATAAAATAATTTAGCAACCTAAACTACGGGTTTACCTAAATTTCTTCGTGAAATGGAAGCGGGATTGATGATAGTTATCCTGGACATAGGTAGACTGCTTACTTACCAACGTGAAGTACGGCATTGAAGACATTCAAATAATTTAGCAACCTAAACTATGGGATAATCAGACAAAGTTTAAGTCCAAAGTCAACTTTTTGATGGCCATCATCTAATATGTGGGTCAGTTTTGGCTGGCTGTCTCAATGTAACTGTGGATCCCAGATGCCCTAGAAAAACGAGTTTTCTCACCATAACTGCATGTCTTATATAATAGTCAAGTTGCAATATACAATTTGACCAAATTTCAGCAGAAGTAATGTAGAACAGTCAGAGGATTGTAAGCCCAAACCTTAAAATGCCTAAATAGTTTTAAAATATTGCCAAAGCGGTCTAAGTTTCAGATATATATAATCACAAGCTCATGACTTGTACCACGCCCCAAACGGGATGGTGGGGCCATGGCTCGATTGGCTCCCTTGGTTTGCATTCACCCTAACTGTGCTGATTAGGCCTAGTTACATAAACCTACTGATGATTCTGCTAATGTTGAAAAGTTTCTGTTTTTATGAATGGCCGGATATAATAAGGCGGATGTTGTGCGCAGGATTATTTGATCAACAATTATAAGCGTTTGCAATTAACAGACTTTGGAAGAACATTTAACAGAAGACAACTGCATTATTGTACCTACCGTAACAAGTCTAAATCTGATAAAAATTAGATTTACCTGCAGATATCAAATAAACGACAGCGTTATGTCCCAAACAGTTGACCTAGTAGGCCTAGGCTAATCCTCCATACGCCTGCAGCTTCCTATGTGTGCTGAAAACAAGCTCAACGCGGATGTTCGTCGTAATTGGAAATTTGAAGACGCGTAGATCACAATGTAGCGTCTATATATACACGCCAGAGGGAGACCATTCGATAGCACGTCATTCGCTAGATGAGTGCTTTCACACTCTTGGATGGATGGCGCACTTCGGGTCGCTTGAGTAAGTCGCCAGAAATGCCCGGAACGATGTAGCCTAACTGATACGCCCATACAAATAGCAAGTCTCAAATCTAACACTAGTCATGTAGTCCGACTAAGCAGTAGTTTTAAAATTGGGAACTTTGGTTTTTATAGCTTTACATTACGGCAAGAGCATACACATAGGCTATACAATACAACTGATCTTTGATATCGCCCTTCTTACTAAGGTTGCCCCAAGCTCAGAAGTTCCACACGCCTCGGCGGCGCAGAAGCAATTATATTGCAGAGCAATTGTGCGCGAAGGACTTGCTCGCGATCCCCTCGACGCGATCGGGGCTGCCCACACCATGCAGCGGGCAATGGAGACCCTCGCAGCTTAGATGTCCTCAAACCGGCTCCGCCTCAACGCCCAAAAAACCCATTTCATCTGGTTGGGTACCAGGCAACAGCTGGCCAAGCTAGACCGAAACGCTCTCTCAGCTGAATTCCCCACTATTTCCTTTTCTCTGGGGGGTCGTCCATTAATTATGTCAACAAAATAGGGGAGGGGTTTGGAAAA